>JAHDVE020008303.1:0-157417 GCA_022606495.2 Halesus radiatus
ATAAAAAAAAATTAAGTAAAATAAAATAAAATAAAATAAAATAAAATAAAATAAAATAAAATAAAATAAAATAAAATAAAATAAAATAAAATAAAATAAAATAAAATAAAATAAAATAAAGTAAAATAAAGTTAAATAAAATAAAATAAAATAAAATAAAATAAAATAAAATAAAATAAAATAAAATAAAATAAAATAAAATAAAATAAATTAAATAAAATAAAATAAAATTAAGTAAAATAAAATAAACCAATACAAAAAAAATACAAAAAAATATTAAAATAAAATCGAATAAAATTTAAAAAAAAAATCAATAAAATAGGATAAAAAAAAGAAAAAAAATATATATATATATATACGAGTATATATTGTCACGGCAGAGAATCGAATCCCGATCAAATGCTTGGAAGGCACCTACGCTGACCATTACACCACCAAATATTGTAAGTATTACATCACATCTGAAATTACCGTTTTTAATTACCGGACAAAGCCCCAATTGCTTTGAGCCTGTTACATAATATGGCATCCCCAATTTGGGGTATATTCTGTGTTTTAAGGAAGTGGGAAAGGGAACGAGATGGGTAAAAAATGAATGTTAAGAAGTGCATGGCTATCTAGATCTGGCCACCAAACACGGCTAAAACCGTATTAAGAAAGTGTGTTGATTCTGAATGGTGGTCTTTCACTATAGCTATACTGAGGGTATCAATCTAAAATAATATTGTATGTAGAAAATAGATACCACTGGTATTATTCCGATAGTAAATATGTATAGACAATATTGCGTTTCGTGTTATTTGTTAACAATTAAATTCATATTAAAATTATCGAAGCTTTCAAGAAAATAACGAGTTAAAATTACGGCATAAAATTAGTCAAAACGTTAACCCATGGCGAATTTCATATCGCTAGAACTCACCGTTACAAGAGTTTTTTGGCTTAAGTCATAATGATTATTAAGTTAATAAAATTAAATATACGAATATGTATATATGTAATTTTGTCCAATGTAATAATTTTTTTATGAATCCTAACTCTTCAAGTTGTTTCTCGCGGGTAGACGCAAGGTTAAGGGAATAAGACATCCCTTTTTGTTTTAAAGGCTCTTTGATCATGTATCCGACACTTATCAAATATTTCACCTTGGTCTGTCATTTTTATTGTTCCTACATGTCAGGCTGATGGGACAATTTTAAGATCAGAACAAAATTATTGTATTGTTACCGATGACAATTGGAATAACTTCGTTAAAAATGTACAAAGATTATAAAAAACAAAAAATAAATTCGCTCCCATTTACTAATATTTATTTTCAAGGTTCAAACGAGCAATGTCCCAAAGTTACCGATTTCCACGTTCGATACTGTTCCCTCGGAATATATTTGACTCATGGTGGTGTAACAATGATGCGTTTCAGAACATTAACAGCCAACAAATCACCACAGGAAAATTCACCGCAGGGAAAGTTAACCGCACACAATTCACCCCATACAATAGAAAAAATAAAATGTCGGAATTGCATTATTAGTAACAAGTTAATCTAACCCAATCTAACCAAAGCTAACCTAGCCTAACCTAATCTAATCTAACCTAACCTAACCTAATTCAACCTAAAATAACTATTATTTCATTTATTTCTTTTTAATACTTGGCTATTATGGGTACTAAAATATTTCACTCCTAAGTAATGGCAAATAATTTTCTCCACCGTGAAATGTCTACGGTGAACTTTACCCGGTGAACTTTCCCCGGGGTGAATTTTTTTGCGGTGATTTTTCCGTGGTGAATTGTGGGCGGTTAATTCACCGGATACAAGCAGTGATATAAGCCTTTAAAAGTAAGTTGTTGCCGTGTCTGTGTGCCGAAGTAGGGAAAACTTTTCCTTAATTCTAATCTGTTTGGTCCCAACGAACAATGTCGGATGTGCAAGTTGGTAACTTTGTATTTAAGCGGCTTACGTTTGCTATAACTGTTTTACATTTCATTATTTCAATGAAATAAATTTCAAGTTTACGCCAATGTAAACGAATTGGTATAGCTACGATGAAAAACTTGGCAAACTTGCGGCTAAAGGAGGAACTAACTAATGGACGAACATTTTTTTAATTCATGCAGTTTTCTGTATCCACAAAATCCACGACGCCAGCGACTTTAAAATGAATCTGTGTCTTTCTGTAATCATTATTTAAAAGAAATTTCATGGATGCATTATTCAATACCAAAAGCGCGGATAAAATATTCGATGCATTTGACCAAAGTCTTGTTCGAAATTCAACGCGGGAATTCATTTCAGAATCGGAAACGTATTTTCAAAATTCATGGAAAATGTATTTTCTCTCTGGCAACATCCTCGCTTACACGACGCGGTGTTGCCTGCACCGTCGTGAAGTATTTACTAGCAAAGGCGGTACATCTTCGTATTTCCTTTATCTATGCTTTCCGCGAAGTGTTCGATCAAATTATGATTGATATTAAAAATACGCTGTAGCCGTTACAAAACTTTCTCGAAAAAATATATAAAAAAATACGACAGGCATTAATATTGGAAAATATTTCTTCTCAAGGCTAATTTGATGCCTAAACTTGTCATTCAAGGTTCAACATTTTTGTAGAAAAACTGTCAATAACGATAATTTTATTTACGAGAAAAAGCTTGATAACCCAAGGAGATCTCTTTTCTCGTGTTGAAAAAACAATTATTCCAATAGACTTCTCAAATTCGTAAATTAATTCCAACGTTTGAATTCTCGTTTCAAATCTTTCATGTGTACAATGTTTCTATGCTTCATCTACTATATCTATGCTAATCGTTAAAAAAAATCGATATCTAAGTCTACTAAAAGGCCCTAATTTAAAAGACAACAATACGCTAAAAAAAGTATATATATATATAGATATTGGTGAGGGTGAGGCACAGCGTGAAAATTCGTTTTCTGATCACTTAAAATTAATGCGAGAAAGTTATTTTATTTTTTACTTTCCATTTATCCCACAAATGAAAAAGTTAAAAATTGGCGGGAAGCTTAGTTTGCGCGGGGAAATTTTCCAAGATGGCGACGCGTAATGCCGATGCCAATGCCTTTGAAGCTTGTCATAAGGCTCATAAACGGGGCAAATTGTGTTTACCGAATCGCGAATTCCGCGGAATCCTCGCCCGGGAAAATATTACGTATTTTCGGCTTCTATTAAGTTACTTAATCGAAGTGCCCGCAGAAAACGAGAGGCGCAATGCTTGTCGCCATTCTCTAGTGTGGAATGGGTTTTAAGTGCCTACCGTTTAACAATATTAAAAATAGTAAAATATTGCTCCTTCAATAAATGTTAAGTGACTTAAAATGTTAATTAATTAATTTATTTAAAATAGAACTGTCTTACGCACAGAAGTTTTTATAACAGTCACAATATACAATAAGGAACTCTAATCCAATTTTTTTTTAATCAATATTGACGTTCAAACATAAATACAAGTATACGAGTATGTCGTTATTTATATCTAAAGGTAGTTTTCATGATTAAAATAATTTTGAAAGTTTTAATTTTTGAAAGCCCACCAAAACGCTCCAAATCTATGGCCGGTCAGTTTTTATCCGTTTTGAGGTTAAAATGTTAAATGTCAAGACAAGGATAAGTTTTACCGTACATAATTATATATTGTATTTATGGTAAACCATAACTAAAGATAAGGAATAAAATTATGTACCTATTTAGAAACTTTAACTCAAAGAATAATAATAATATTGACCATTAACATTATCATAATTTCCGTATTGGTAATTGGTTTAATTATGAATACTCCAATTTCTTTCATGAATAATAGTTGTTTATATTGAACAACAATTGTAGAGCTTAAAGTCACCCATATTAAGTTAAAATTTTGCCAAAACTACAAAAATACACATTAAAAATACAAAACTAAATCTAAAAGAATTTTTTTTATACTAATTAAAAAACAGAATGCTCATGTGACGTCAAATGTTCAAAATGCAATGGTACCAACATAAAATGGTTTTTTGATGAGCTGATTTTTTATTCACTTTTAAATAACGATTTATAAATTCTGCATATATTTATATATAATGAAAGTTATATATTCAGAATCGACGTTTGCTGATCTATATGAATATGTATTTTTAAAGTCATTATATTTTTCACCGGAGTTCCTTATAAATGATTTTTTTATTTTTTATTGAGTATACATTGTATCTGACGAATGAACCATTGGGTTCGATACATGTAACATTTTCCATTCTGTTTTACAAAATATACAAATTATCGCGACAAACTTTTGTCTATCTGTTTTAGATCAGCCACCTAAAGTTACAAGCAGCATTTCTTTTTATTTATTTTTATAAATAGTTCAAAATGATAAAAACCGCGATTTTTTTGCCTGTTGCGCTTTGTTTGTACGTTCTATGATAAATGTATTTAAACATTACCGTTTTAATAGGTTAATGACCAGTGACATACAGTCTATAAAGGCAGAAAAGCTGTGCCCTACTCTTTTTTATTTTTATTTTTATGTGATACCATACAAGAGTTCCAACTGCTCCCAACCGTCTGGAGCCAGTGAGACAACAGCATCCCCGATTGGGGTATGTTGTGATGCCGAAGGTATTGGCCGAAGGTGTTGCACTCCCATGAGTTATCAATTCAATTCATTATGGGACTGTTAACTATTACCACATAATATATGGTTTTACAGAGTTTTTAAGTCAAATACGTATATGAATTATAAAAAAAATTTAAACAACAGGAAAATAACATAAATAAATATACGGGCTCGAAATACAATAGAAATACATTTTGCAAAAGAGAGAAAAAAGTACACCTACATCAGAATCGACGGCCTCCATCCAAATATACTATATATTATTTTTAAATTCTATATAGTATATATCTCGACGCGACCTTCGGATTCGTAGTCGAGAGCCTTACCCCTCGACCATGGAGGCCGTCAAGTGCTGATTTTATCGTTTGGAAAAAAACGAAATCCCTTAAAAAACATCGAACATCATTTTTTTAAGGATAACCACAAAATTCTATAATTTTAAGAATCTGTGAATAAAAGCTTGTTATTTTCAGCAACTCATCAAAAAATTTTAACCTTTTGAAAAATAGAACAGAAACCATTGAATATTTTTTACAAAAAACTTTTTGATGTTTTGTTAAGCCAAGTGGGCCGTACGTAATGGGCTCGCAGGTTGTGCATCACTGCTTTAGAAGTGATTCTCATCACTTGCTATATGACTTTTACCTGTAATGGAACGATATGTAAGCTTTAAAATTTCTTCTTATGTATCCACTGAAGAAATATAATAATAATATGTAATAATATCTTTATTGTAATTAAATTTAACTATAACTAAAAGACATGTATAATATAATAATGTAAGTGTACAGTGGTTTATAAAGTAAAATAGAAAATAATATAATTACATTTATAGTTGATGTTTCACATAACCCGCCTCACTAGGCTAGCCTGTGTTGAGGCAGTAATTTTGAAAATTATTTTATAGTTTTAAAATACCTATGAATATATACTTATATTAAGATATGCTTCGTAAATTGTTGAATTAATAATTTTGAATTTGGGTGAGTGCACCGGTAAACGCCCTATCACTACTTTTAATCCAATTTTTTACACTGTGTTTGAATATTTTATGTGAATCAGATTAATGAATAAATTAATGGACTTTTATTGTGGGCCTGTCTGATGTGTCGGAATTAGGATATATTTTCCCTTTTTTCTGGTGAAAATGATCACACATTTATAAATATCAATTCCCTTTCTTAAACGGCTAATCAATTTCATTGGTCTGTCTGGGTCCCAGCAGGCGAAAGGACGCATATACATTGACGACAAACATTTTTTTCAAATCGTAGTAGATCTCACTTCTATGGGAATTATCGTTTCAGTGTATGTAGTTTACCACATACACCTGCTTACATCCACAAGTATTTTCCAACATGTTTACGAACTTTCTTTCCTTACAAAATTTGCCCTTGACGATCGTATTCAATTTGGCGTGCCATAGAGTTACTGCCTTCGGGAATTAAAACCATGTGTTATACATAATCACCGAGAAGTTCATTTCGTTGGATTTCCATAAAATAACATGGTGCATAATAATGGCTTTCGGGCCAGCCCAATGTTATTCTATCCCACCTACAGTTTATGGGTAAAGGCAGCCCCGAGGAACTAAACATGGGGCGAAATTGGTCAATTAGAATTTTAAAACAGAAACAATTGCACAACCGTTCAACATGACTGGGTTAGGCTTCAAACGTGCATGATGTTGGGATGTGCTGTTAGTAATAAGACTCAAACGCCATTTTCAATTAAATAATCACATATTTTAGGAAATTTCTCGATACTTATTTATTGTGTCGTCCTAAAACTCACCCCACTTTTACATAATATTGTCATATATATATTTGTAAATGTATCCCGACTTTTTCATTCAATACATAAAACTTGCTGGGACAAAAGAATAATTACATAAAATTCAAAAACATTGATTTTGTGGACGATTTGAGTTCAAAAGAAGGGAAGGACATATTCATGATTGAAAGTGAAATTTGATGGTTGCAGGCTGAAAGCTTAAAAGTTGAAAGTTGATCTTTGTAAGTTGAAAGTAGAAAGTTGAAAGTAGAAAGTTGAAAGTAGAAAGATGAAAGTAGACAGTTGAGGGTTGAAAGTTGAAAGTAGAAAGTTGAAAGCAAGAAGTCGAAAGCAGGAAGAGGTTTTATTATTTTAAAGGAAATGGCGTTTGAGTCTATGAAATTCACCGCTTTACTATAAATATACGTTTAGCGATACATTAAAGATTGTTGCCATAATATAATGACGGGAAGTAGCGAACGGTGAACATTGTGCTGCAGAGTCGAGCCCCATGCCAGGGGCAGCGGGGCGGCTGAAATGGTAATTGCGCCCATGACTGACTTAATAACGTGTGATTAATTTAATAAAGCCATGAAACCCAACCTTTATAATAAATATCATACTCCCGGCCCGAAATAAAGTCACCAATTTAAGCATAATTCACAGTCTTTTCACGCTGAAAAACTATGATAAAGCCAATGACATAGAGCGCAATGATTTTAGGTTTGGAAAACAACCATCTAAGAAAATAAATTATTCGTGATTTTTATCATAAAAGATAGATATTACAGTAGTGTTAATACATGCAAAAAGAGTAGTCAAAATCTTTAAATTATTAATCTCCATGTATTATTTTAAAAAGAGACCTAACAGTTTTGGTATTTTTTGTATTAATACAAAACCTGTAAACACATAATCTACCTTTTTTTCTTAAGCACTATATTAAAACAGATTTTTTGTGTAGTTATAATTACTTTTAAAAAATAATATTTCTTGCGCGCTTAAACCATACCCGGAGCTACACGTTTCCGCTATTCAACTCGTACGGTGGTGGGTGATGCGCTCCATTACCATGTCTGCGTGAAGGGGTAAGGTACTCGGCCGCCGGACCGCTAGCAGGTAACAAATGTTCTCAGTTCTTATGAGTCAGTAGAACTACAGCCGCCGGCCGTAGCCCGCGTTCGTTGATGAATGTGGAGGTTTTTTTAAAATACAAACATTATGATAAGTAATTAGAAGAATTTGAAAAAAAAATAACGATTAAGTGTAAAAAATAGCATTATACTGATGAAATGCGTGGGGTAACTGAGTCACCCCTCATGGCAACGTAAGTTTTATTTTGCATCTTGGTTTGTCGACGATTAAGAAACATAATAGGTAGTGCATAATTTTATCTCAAATTCGAATAAAATTGGTAAAGTTGGTGAAGTTGGTGTTACAAGTTTTTGAATTTGGTATTTTGAATTTTTGAAATTTGAATTTTCCGATTCGCGCGTCGGGCAAGACTTACGTCGAAAAATTCATTAGGAAGATGTCGATTAATTAAAACTTTAACATGTGTTTCGAAGCAATTCCCGTTGGAATATCGGGATAAAAAATACACCGAGGGATAGGCCTTACTGCACTTTATATATTTTAATAAAAATATAACAAAAATTTTATACACTTTTTTTAATTAACAACGAGGTTGTGTTAGGTTGTGGGTATTATAAATAATATGAAAATTAAAATGTTTTAAAGAAAATTTTAAAGCACTTCCCGGCAAGATACCTGGAAATCACAAAGTAAAGGGCATTTGCCCTAAAGCATCCCCTTTCAAAACTTTTTCCATAATTTTCTTAGCAGGAGCTCACATTAGCACAGGCTTACTACTGTAGTAAACTATTCCGTATATTTTCATGTTTTCTAATATCTACTTAATACTGGCCCTACTTCCCGGCTTTGCTAGAGTTTCTACTCTCTTTTATCATACTGAATTAAAATCTATAAATAATTTTTTTAACTGATAAAAATAATAACATTTTCATATCACATGTTGGAATTGACTTCATACAATCAGTTAATGGTTTATAAATTAATAGTACTAAAAAAGTTTTTTTATTTATTTAAATAATCGTTTTAGTTTCTTTCTTTTTTCATTAATACCTCCCTAAATGAAAAATTGTCGTAATTAGATAGGGATTACTAATATTTATTGTTACACATTTAATAATTTCAACAGTACTACCATGAACTTGATGTTCTAGTGTCTATACACTAATTTCAAAAAACAAAAAAAATATATAAAAGGAAATTTTTAGAAATAAAATATATCTATATAATGTATCTATACTTTTTTTCCAAGTGAGCTTATAATATACACCTAAAATCAGTTTCGTCTAAAATGTATTTTAAGTTTTTTCTTAAAAAATCATAATTTTTTCATCTCGTATATCTTTGGGAATATCTAGTAGTTATATATTATTAGTATTCATATATTCCTGATGATGAAAGCATCGCTTTCAAAACATGTAGATATCAATGTATATTAATAAAGTCGTGAATACTAAGTATATTTTTTAGTTCATTTATTAATAATGACATCACAAAGTGAATACCAATCGTTTGAAGAAATTATATAGAACAGTAGTTTATTTGATATTTTAAAGCTCCATAGCTCACGATGAAAATGAAGTCGTAAGCTGAAAACTCTCTCCTTTCTCTCATCTCTTTCTCCTCCTCAATTTTTCAGCCTAAAATTGGAGATGTTCAAGTACCATTGGCTCAAGGCTATTGAGACTTTTGTGTGGCATTCACGTAATATATGGCATAATATTTGAGACAGAAATAGATTTTAGTGATACACTATATTGAATATTTACAGCATAAATTAAAATGTTTTTCCTTTCCTGGTGAAGGTGATGATTGTACTGTCGAAACCGAATCAGACCCTTAATATTTAATTAAAGACCCAAAATAATCGAATATCAAATATCACGTCGACCCTCAAAATCAATTATGAATAATGAGTTTACGAAACTACTGGGCTTGCAAACATACATAGCTGACCTTAACTTCTTCTCTTTCTATTTTGGTATAGTTTAAGATATTTACCTGGTTTTGTGGCCTGACGTCCTTTGGTTTAATTATGCTATTTTAATAAACGAATTAAAATTTACTTTGTAATCACCACTTTATTAATTTATACACATTAACATGTTTCAAAAGCGAAACTTTACTCATCAGGAGTATACAGAATACTAAAAAAATTATAATGTCAAGTATAGACAGATGATAAACATATAACACAAATTGTAAGAATAGACAAATTGTAAACATAAACAAAAATTGATTAAAGTAGGTAAGTAATTAATCAAAAATATCAATAAAAAATTATTAAAAAACATTGAATAACGAATTTGTATTAAAAATTTAATTTTTTATTTTTATTATTAATATTAATATGAAAATAAATTCAAGAGAATTTTTTTTTTTTTTAATTGCATTTAATTGACTGTTAACAGCCTTTATAATTACAGAAATTTCAAATTTGTCTAATTGTAAACCGGTTGTATTTGTGTGTAAAGATTTTAAACCTTTATTTATATCAAAATAATGATTTGTTTTCAAAATATGGTTGGCAAATTCAGAAATATTATTGTCATTTAAACACCTTACGTGTTTCTTAACTATAATATTAAAAAAAATTGTGTAAAAAAAAGTTGTAATTGTTACAAGTTAATTTATCTATTATATTTATTTATATATTGTATAAATAAAGTGGTGATTACAAAGTAATTTTTAATTCATATATTAATTATGACGCCACAAAGCGAATACGAATCTTTTGAAGAAATTATAACGTATTTTAGTTTTATGATTAAACGTCCATTGAGTATAAAGCACTTTTCCTAAGATTTTCCTTGAATGCTGTTTCGCAAACATTCACTTTAAACTTGAATATTTAACTCCAGTAACGGTCGCTTTAAGGATTACTTAGTTCCGTTCCACCATCTCATTCATTAAAAAAAAACTAAGTGAATATCAATAATCAAGAGGTCAATGCTTAGCGAAGTTCATTCCAAGAAATAGCTAAATGGGATAAATTTAAAGGAATTTACACGTACATACATATCGACATGTTTCGGAAGCAAAGTTTTCCTCATCAGGAATATACAGAATAATAAAAAATAATAATGTCGAGTATAGACAAATGATAAACATAGAACACAATAATGTAAGAATAGACATTATTATTTTTTTAGTATTCTGTATATTCCCGATGAGGAAAGCTTCGATACACGTTGATATGTTTATATTAATAAAGTGGTGATTACAAATATTTTTTTAATTATTTTATTACTAATGACGCCACAAAGTGAATACCAATCTTTTGAAGAAATTATCATTAATAATCAATAAATTTAATTAAAAGTCCGATACTTCAAAAATTCCCAATCGACAAAGTACATGTCCTTCCCGGTCCTATACCTGCTCCCCCCACCCTTGGCCATTAATTTTCCCGTTTTTATCATTAATAATCAATAAATTTAATTAAAAGTCCGATACTTCAAATATTCCCAATCGACAAAGTACATGTCCTTCCCGGTCCTATACCTGCTCCCCCCATCCTTGGCCATTAATTTTCCCGTTTTTATCATTAATAATCAATAAATTTAATTAAAAGTCCGATACTTCAAATATTCCCAATCGACAAAGTACATGTCCTTCCCGGTCCTATACCTGCTCCCCCCACCCTTGGCCATTAATTTGCCCGTTTTTATCAATCTACAACACATGTGTATCTTAGTTCATAGTTTAGTAGTATACTGCTATGAAGAAGGTAGTGGCGAAACCCGGTCTGCAAGAAGTATATAACAAATAAAAGTGATGTAAACAGAGTCATTGTTTTATTTAAAAAAAAAAAACAAATTTAAAGATTACCGCCATCGATCAATGATAAAATACGCTCAACCCCGTTGGTGACACCAGATTGATTGATGATTCTCTCAATTGGATTGTTTTCTCTTAGAAAAATTATGAGTATCTGTAAAATTTTTTGATGAATTAATAAGAATTACTTTGTTTAAACCACTGTTTAAAAGTGGAAATAAAAGAAGTGGTTTAAATAAAGTAATTCTTATTGATTTGTTAATTATGAACTCATAAAGTGATTTCACATCCTCTGGAGAAATAATTTTTAACACTATTATTTATTTACTTAATTCAATTTCCCAACTCAAGCAATACCACAAATGCATAATATGTAAATTTTAAACGGGTAGTTAGAAAAATGTATGAGGTTTCTAAAGATAAAAATTCTCAAATTGAAATATTTAAGTTTCATGCAATACATTCCAAAATGTCTGAAAGCATTTTGAAAACCAATGAAAGCAATTTTGAACGTTTTTCCTAAACTTTTAGTACGTATTTAATATGAAATTTAAAACATTAAAGTTTGAGGATTATTGTCTTTTGAAACCTTATACATTTTCGTAATTCCCCGCACAGAATTTACAAAAAAAAAATCATCTTGTTTTCCTGCAATGTGAGAATTTTTGGTTGCTGACCGTTAATGTGGATAACATATCTAGATAATAAAATGATCATTATCACTGTGTTATCCCATGCTGGAATTTACCACAAATGTTTTCAACTGGTTCTAGTTCAACACTCATCTCCGGTCTTGGGGCCTTCCCATATTTCTCCAATTATCCATTAATTTTTCTTCCACCATGGTACCCGCTTGGTTGCGATCTTCATTGTCCTGTCTTTCGACATTATTCTGGTACGATCAGTTCATCACAGCAGTATCTTAGAAAGTGGCTCTGCAATGTGGGGACAGGATGTTACCAAATACAGTAGAAATATGACAATACGCATAGCTCCTGAGATTTATCATACACTGAGATGGCAACATGTTACACCAGCACCCCTAGCGGTGCGAGTTGGCGGAATTGGGATTTTCTGTGAAATATTTTCTTAAAAAATTATAGAAATAGGAAGTTAAAAAAATATATATTAGGTAACTTACATGTGTTAGGATTTGACTCCCCGCTTTTGCCAGTATTTTGACGTCTATGATGTTTGATTACACGCGAAGCTTTGTCAAAATACTGCTACACTAAACAGCCACACTAGCACCTCCTGCGACTCGGGTTATAGCGATTCCGCATTGTGTTGCTAGTATAATAAATATTTTATTCTATTCCTAAATAATTTAGACAGTGCATGAGCAGCCAGACGGCCTCCATGGTCGAGGGGTAAGGCTCTCGACTACGAATCCGAAGGTCGCGGGTTCAAATCCCGGCGTGCGCAAGTAATTTTTATTTAATTAATTTGTGTTGTTTCACAATTAATTCATTTAAAAATAATAAAGAGTATATTTGCGCATGTTCCAGAGTGGAAGATACTCTCAGTATCGCCCTGGTGAAAGACCACCATTCAGAATTGAAACGTTGCTTGAAATGGCTTTTAGCTGTGTTTGGTGACCAGATCTGAATAGCCAGGTATTCCCAACCTTCCTCTTCCCCTTCTCCTTCCCCTCCCCAATACCTTCAGCCTCACAACATTCCCCAATTGGGAGTGCCATAGTCTCACTGGCTCCAGACGGTTGGGAGCAGTTGGGACTCTTGTGAGGTATTCATATAAAAAAAAAAAAAAAGCCAGACATTAACTGTTACTACAATCCTAAAAACCCATTAAAAATGTATATATGTGAGCAAAAACGGAGTAAAATCACATGTCAGTTACCTAATATTTATGTATTAAATTTTCGATTTCTATAATTTACTAAGAATATATTTTACAGAAAATCAATTAAAATGTATGAAAAACGAATCCATACAACTAAAACCCCTAGAGGGCGCTAGTATAGCATGTTGATATCAAATATCAAGAGCGGAGGTATTATCATTTAAGAGTATTTGATGTTATCCCCTCTTTAATGGTGGAGAAAGTACAAAAGAGTCTTCTAATGTAATTATATTTAAGAGAGTTCGGGTACTATCCCTGGTTATATCCATCAGCCCTTATCAGGAATACTGGGTATTAATAGCCTTGGCAACAGACGGAAAACTGCTTTGCTCATAATGGGCAATAACCTCTTGAACGGCGATATCAGCAATCCAAAAAAAAAACCCTTTATGTCACTGACAATTTTACAAGAGCGCGCGCTCGCATAGATCTTTCCTCGTTTCGAAATTCATAACAAACCTACTTTAGAAATCAATGATTATTTGAAGATTAAGTGTTAATTGATCACTATAAGTTGCGTGTATTAATCTATATATATATATGAAAATAAATGTAAGTTTGTTTGCTTGTTCTCTATTTTCTCTAAAATTACTGGACCGGTTTCGCTGAAAATAGCACAGATTGTTTTTATTAGTGTTGGGAAGGTTTAGAGAGTAGTTTGAATGAAATCTTATCTAATATCTAATGTGTAAAATGTAAAACTGTTGCTATAACGTAGAATCATAGAACCCGTTATGTATTATTTAGGTGAGCCCATAGATGATCCCACTCTGGTTAGCCACGGATTGCATATTCAAAAGAAGAAGGCTTTTTTTGGTAGAATATTTTCCAAATGGAAAACACGAGTAGGTACCTACTTAAGAACTTTATGATTTAGATATATTTTGAAAAAATAAACGTTTGGATTGAAATAAAACACTCAAGATGGTTACTTTTGCTGTCAAATTAATTATGGCAACCTTATGACAAGTGAAAAATCCCTAGCAAGGCCGGGTAAACATTAGCAAGTATTTAATATAAGAGTTTATTCAAAGGAGCGCGTGTTAGGTTAATGAAGCTATTCATCCATCTTACAAAAGTTGATTTATTGTACAGCTACTGTAAAATCTTATTATTAAGTTACACAATATAAATTAGAACACGAGACAAGTAAAATTTTTTAACTACTGAAAGAGGGGATCTAATCTAGTATAACAGGAAGAAAATGAATTTATTAGTGAAAATCGGAACTATATAGGATATATAGATGGCGCTGTCATCGCTGTAATTCACGTGTTTGGTGACTGTCGAAATAGAAATTATTAGTGGCCAATTCAGCAGGTAGCTACACTACCTTTAGTAATGCCCATCGGAAGAATGATAATGCTCGTAAAGGGGCTAACGCCTGATGTCGATATTTTCCACGTGAGTATTGTTAATTTCAAAATGCTAATAAGTTTGTAACGAACATTACCCAATAATGTAATATACTTTTGTAATTATAATAATTTCTGTAAATGTACATGTAAAATAAAATAAATAATTAAATTAGAGTCTCTGTGACCTATACTTACAACCTTGCGATGAATCTTGTAAAAAATATTAACTTTTCATGTACAATTGTTCATGGATATTTTTTTAACTCTTCACCATAACGATGTATTTAACCGTCTAAAAAATAGGGCAAAGCTGGTCATAGACCTTTGCACAAAGGAATGTTAAACGTCTGCAACGTTAGTGCAACGAATGCACTTTCTGTTAACGTGTTTTTAATGTGCATTCATTCCAAAGTGATTCCATGCGCACTGGAACACTCTAATGTCTTTTTTTACAGAATGTCATTAAGTATAGCATTATGTGAACAACTTGCAGACGTATTATTTTTTTGTAGAGTTCTAAAAGTATTCCAATTTTAAACACATAAGCAACTTTTACTTAATTCAGTTCTAATTAATTCTTATAAACTTCAGACAACCATTGTGCTGACGCAAAGAAAAATAGAGTAAATCTAACGGAAAGTTTTGACGCCATGAAATATGTATAGATTTATCAGTCTGAAATTTCATGGCCAACCTTTTATAGTATAGTTATAATCTCTGTACTTCTTTTTTTTCATACATTTATATGAGACCGAATCCTAGTAATTATTTTATTCATTTGTTCATACTATTTCTTCTTTGGATATCTTCGAATTTTTTTATTCTGCATACGAGTCATAAATTTTCATTAACCTCCTTTCTTTGTCCTTTCACTATTTCTACATGTCCAGATCATCAAGTGACTCAATGATACAAAATATCTACGTGCGTGCATAAGTAATGTCTTTAAATAAGTACCTTTCATTAGTACTTCTTTGAGTATTAAAAAAAATACAATAATAAGAAATTACAGTCCAATTTTTAAATTTTTTTATCAATAGTTACGTTCAAACTTAAATACCATATTTTCAAAGCTTCAATTTTTCAAGGGTCGTCAAAACGCTTCAAATCTATGGCCGGTCGGTTTTGATCAGTTTTGAGGTTAGAATGTCAAATTTCAAAAGGAGGATGAGCTTTATCGCACATAATTGTATATTCTATTCATGGTAAATCATAACTAAACATAAGTAATAAAATTATGTACCTTTTTAGAAACTTTAATTCAAAGAATAATAATAGCTTTGAGCATTAACATTATCACAATATTCGTATTGATAATTGGTTGGATAGTTAATTCTCTAATTTATATCATGAATAATAACTGTTTACTTTGAACAAAATTTGTAGAGCTTAAAGGCACCCAAATTAAGATAGTTAATTTTTTTCCAAAACTAAAAAAATACAAAACAAAATCGAAAAATAAAATTTTTCATTCTAATCCAAAAACAGAATGCTCACATGACGTCAGATGTTCCAAATGAAATATTACCAATATAACACGGTGTTTCGATGAGCTGAATTTTTATTCACTTTTAAATAACAATTTATAAATTCTACTTGTAATTATATATAATGAAAGAATCGGGGTTTGCTGATCTATATGAATACATATTTTTAAAGTCATATTTTTCACTGGAGTTCGTTATTGTACCCAATTTGCTCAGTTTGCATTATCGTTTGCCTGATCTACATAGACTCTTTAACGTCCATATATATATCTACATGTCATACTCTACGTAGGCATCATAAATTAACATAAGTGGCATGCACCCTACTAACAATTTCCTAAACAGCATCCCCCGAGGAAGTGATCTCTAATGACATCTAACAGACTAATGGCTCAAGTTTCGTCGGTGGCGAGTTGCGCCTAATGTGGCCATTGTCTCGACTAACTGGCCAATCTGGACAAACGGTGTGTGGTTGTATGTCCGTGATACCGTGTGGTCGTTTGACTATGTGGTTGGGTCTCCGTACGGCGTATGACGACGTCTCCAGACAAGAAGTCTCTAATTAGGAACAATCTGGCAATTTGGTCGCTGGCCCGATAACAACTTGGTAACTGGAATAAGGAAATTAACTTGGATGGGTGGTGTATTGTATAATTTAATTGCTTCCTCAAAATGATATTGCTGAAGCGAAATAATTTGCAGGCCAAAAGCAATCTATTGTGATCAAAGATCGTCTGTAAATTAGTCTATGATAAAGTTTTGTTACATTTCTTTTGTATATTATATTTTAGAGATCCCTTTACCAGGTGGAACTATTGCATCCTCATTTCTTGGGGAGTGATTGAAAATTGAAAGAAGTAGGGAGAGGAAGTAGTTTGGAAAGATATTTATTTATTTATATGTCCGGAGGGCATTTTAATGTAAATATATATTTTTTTAATTAACATAAAATAAATAAAAAACAAAATATGCGCAAAACACACTTGAAAATTTCACTTGAAATAAAAACAAAAAAACTGCACCATAGCTAAAAATACACAGATATGTAAAGGAACGGAAAATGCAAATAATACACAAAATCAATGCTGATATTAATAAAAAATAATTTTTAACTAACAATAATTTATAAAATAGTTAGAAATAATTCAGTCAAGTTCAGATTATTGTCAAATACATCCATTAAGTATTATTTGTTACTAATGTTGTATTGGAGAATGCAAGCTGTAGTTGGAACGGGATATACATATGTAAAATTTTAATTTCTTCAATAGATATGCAGTCATTTTGTGGCGTCATTATTGACATAAATAATATGAAGTATTTTGTTTACATCACTGTTTAATATATAAATATCAACAAGTTTCAAAAGCGAAGCCTTCCTCATCAGAATACACATTATACTGTATATATTATGTATTAAACAGTGGTGTAGACAAAATTTTATTAAAACGTTAATGTTTGTCTAGTAGTAAGGTAAGTGTAGGCTGATTAAATGTAAGAGTTTAGAACAATAGAATTCACAGTTTAATAATTTTCATAAAAAAGGTTAAGCCATTTATTTTCCGTCTGTTTTCTAATGTTGGAATATTTAAAATATTCACTAATGACGAGTAATTTATGTGCTGTAAAGGTATGTTAAAATTTTTGAAACGTAAATTATTCTTTGAATTCGTTCTAGACCATGAATATGTATTTTGCAGAAGAGTGATCATCTTATGGAATTATGTTCTATTGAAATGTTTTGATATTTTTAGAATTTTTTAAATCGGTTGCTAAACAGTTTTTTGAAATGCATTTAACTTTGTTAAGTAAATAGATCTCAACAGCCAGGTACTTCCCACCCTTTCAATTCCCCTTCACCCCTCCACTTTAAAAAGTTTCACAACAATTCACACAGCTTCCCCTGTGATAATATGGATGTAATATAAAAATGAAGACATTGGAATGCCATTGCTTCACAAGCTATAAGTCGATGAAACTCTTGTGCGATATTTCATTAAGAAATGTAGCATAAAGTATTTAAAAAAGGGACAACCGCACAAGAGTTCCAACTGTCCAGAGTCTGTGGGACTATGGCATATCCATCGGTGTATGTTGTAACGTTGAAGGGTCTGGGGAAGGGAAGGAGTTGGGATGAAAAGTGCCTAGCTATTTAGATGTGTTCACCAAACACGGCTAAAAACATTTCAAACAATATTTCGATTCTGAACGGTGGTCTTTCACCAGGGCATTATTGACAGTATATATTTCACCCATCTTTTGATAGAAGCTACGTATTTTATTCCCGAATTAACATGAATTCATCATCTACTAAAATTACATGAGATGCTTTCAGGAACTTTCAGACATTTTCAGAAAATACCCATGGGCGATTGATTTTAGGAAAATTTGAAGTAGACAAGGTAAATAAATTATGAGAATATGGAATATTTGGTAAATCCAAGGAGATCGAAAGGTCAATATGACTAACGGCCCCAGCATCAGCAGAAAACCGCCGGTCAGTACATTGAAAATGTAAATGTCTGATTTATGGAGTGGAATTCTCCTTTCTGCCCTTGGCTGCTGTTCATTTCAAATTTTCGTGTTTTTCACAAGTTTACGTAAACGAGAAAATTGCTTTGGAATTCCACTATTTTTAGAAGCGAGCATCTATGATTTTTTTAGTGGTTGAATAAATGTAAACATATATGGACTTATATTTACGCAGTAACAGACAAATAATGGTCTTTAAAAACAAGCGGGTTGCGACTAGCTCTCGCGTGGTTGACTTTTTTCCGAATCGTAATTTTACGAAACAAGTTTTTGGTTATGTGAACGTCTTATGTTACGTAAAACGTTATTTTGACTCTTTCTGTTTTGCGGTTTCGAAAAGATATTGCCTTTTTTCAGTTTTTCAAAAAACTGTGTGTTTAAAAACATCTATTTTTTGGCTAAAGAGGGCCACACGTGAACATAACTTCAATGAACTGCTAGCTTTTAGCCAAATTTTCAAGACCGTTATGCTTCTTATGCACCTTAATGAATGGTTTATCAAACAACCCAATTTATAATTTGAAAAAAAAATTAACGGAGACTGTTTAAATGTCAAAAATGGAAATTGGTTTTGATCGTTGATTTGTGACGGGATTTGAACAGTCCAAGCAAATTTTTATAAAATAAGTTTCAACTAGACTGTAAGATGCATCAACTTTTATCGACATGATCATACGTTGTCTTTGAGTAAAATGTCCCTAACCCAGAAATCAACCAAGTATGACGGTACAAATCCGACCAGTGTTTACGACATAAATGCTGAACGGTATTTTTTATGTCTGGAAGTCAGTTTAAATAACGATTTATTTGATTTCGCTATCACGATGGCGATTAAACTCTATGGAAGGGTTTTGTTTCCCAACCTGTTTTGAATTATACAACAATTCGAAAACGGGACGTTATCTGTTTATTTGTTTTCGAATCCGAATTTGGAACTTTTTCTCCGACAAACAGTAGTACCTTGTTGTTGATAATTACTTTTGTTCTTTTGCCAACGGGTTCCCGTTTTGATGTGAAAACATTTTTTCCATGTTTGAATATTCATCGTACTCTGTTGTGCAATCTGCTAACTAATTTTAACTTTCTTTTGTTTTCAGGTGAGTTTGGCTCGCTGCCTAATCAATGGGTTTTACGACACAGGAACGAGTAAGATCTTTACATATTTGATATCAACATTACAGTGTTAAGTTTTCCTACAATTTTGTCTAGAATGGGAACATAATATTGTCGTTTTATTGCAATAAGCAAACGGCGAGTCCCATTACTGATTAACCATGTCAGAATATCTTCAAAATCTTTTTTTTTTTTTTTTTTTTTATATGTATACCGCACAAGAGTCCCAACTGCTCCCAACCGTCTGGAGCCAGTGAGACTATGACATTCCCAATTGGGGAATGTTGTGTGGCTGAAATCTCCAATATATGAGCTATATAATTTGGAAACCACAAATTGATTTCTGTATGCCTCTTTCACAGTGAAATTTAAGGATTCTGAAGCACGTAACGGTCAAAGAAACTGCGAGAATTTATTGTTAACCAATGTTCTCTTCAGCATGTTTTTACGTAACATTTTGATGAAAAAGTATGCCTGAAAACAAAATACAAGTCCTTCATATAAATCAAATAATAATTTACGTTGTTCAGTAAAAACACTTTTTTGTTTCTAATAAATATCATTGTCGAGTTTAGACAATGAAATAAGTAAGAAAATAACTTTGCTCGTTCACTTTTTTATGTTAAACATAAAAGCGGACTACGAGCTACATGTATGTCTACACTCGGGTAATTGAATTATAGACGATTTCTTCATAAGACGTTTATTTTCAGACTTCCGACAAGTTCAAGTTATACGATAGACAGCCCAGCCGACCAGCCCGCCACAATGCTACCAACCTAAACATGGTATTTTCGTTCTCACAACTACCAACATGACAGATACATAACACTCCTCTTGAGTGCATCTTATTCCTCTTTAGTTAATTTATATTGCTGCAGATATCATCACTGAAATTTCAATAATATGACATAACCTATAATGCAAAGGAGCGTGATTGCTATTTTTTTAATGAAAGACATATTATAGACTTTTATCGTGCTATGAATTCAACAAGCCAGGAGGATTTATTCGTAAAAAAGGCCTTCAGAGTCGTTATTAGAACTGGAATAATTTAAAACTTGTGCAAAGCACATCATTTAGCAAAATTTAATTGTTTATGATAAAGGCTTTGGTTTCATCAATTATGTAAGTGGAACATATAAATAATATATAGATATTTTGGTGTTGAGTAACACTTTAATTTTTTTTTTCTTAACACTTAACATACATTTTATATTTCATAGTGTACGGAGGGTGGGTTCGCGGTTGGCGCTAACAAAAAGTTGCCCAAAGAAACGAAGCTAGAAGTCCACAATGGAGTGCTGATACCAACCCTGATGTATGGCAGAGGAAGGATGAAAGTAAACTAAATGCTGATTTGTGGTAAAACCATGTATGATCGTGTGAAAATGTTGAGATTCATAAAGAATGCAAGGCTGATATAAGCGTAATGAGTAAGATTAGATGGTTTGGGCATGTAGAGCGAATGCACGAAGTGCAAGGAGAATATATTACGCGAATTTCAATTGAAGAAGAAGCTGGGGACGCCCGGGGAAGATATGACACGATCAAGTGAATCAAATATTTGAGTCTGGCCTGTCATAAGTCACAATAATAGAAGAGAACGTATGAGACGATGTATTAATGTGAATGAAGCAAGAAGTGTGTGCAAAGACATTATTTGGCGATCCGTCCTCTTTGCCTATCCCAGCGGGGAAACGGCTCGATGGTTAGTTAGTTAGTTAGTTACAGAAGTTGAGTTCATTGCTAAGAGATAATCTCTTTCAACCAACCCAACCATTTTGTATAGAAAATCAATGTTTCTATTTAAACTGTTAATGAAGAGGCTTTGATTAAAAATCCTTTCAAAGGAAAACATCACGACCTTAAAACTAATTGCGTTAGCATCAAACTATTCGTTGCGAGTTCATACTAACCTTATAGATTAGAAAACGTGGGAGTTATCTTCAACAAATCGACAAGTTCAAATCAACGACCCGTTCACAGTCGCCGTTGGATTATTGATTAACCCAGAACATAAAATTTGATAATGATTTGTGACCGTGAAATTCAACTAGATTGATTTGTTCGTTGAATCGATGATAGCCACGATGTTTGCATTGTACTTTTTATCGATCTGAACGCAGATAGATTTTCGTAAAATCGCCCAACAACACAATTGAAAGTTATTCATGTCAAACGTGAAATTATTTGTTCTCAATTTCGTTGATCCATAAACGATACCTGCAACAATTAATTAAATATCTTTTGGATTTTTCTCGTCAAAAGTATGAATGAACAATAATTGTAACGAGTAAAAAGGTTTTTTTTATTTTTTTGTTTCTGAATGATTACTGTTTGCTTTCGCCAATGCACAACTTAACAATCATAAAAAAGCAATTGCCCAGATTTGGATACAAGATTCTACAATATTTTTACTTTCTGAAAAAAAAAGGTTACGAACCATATTGCATTCTGCCTTATTTTTTGAAAACTTTTTTTATTTTTATTTATTTAATTTAAATACATATAAAATATTTAATAGTACAGATATATATATATATATTAATAGCTAATTACAAAAAATTTTGTATTTAACAAAAACTACCCAACTCAATAGAGAAAGATTTCTCGTGTGTGAGTTGGGGAGCAGCGCCATGTAGCGACAGTAATTATTTCATAGCTCTAAAGCTCGCGATGGAAATCACGAGTGATCTGAAAATAGTTTAGATGACATTTCAGATAGAAAAAGCTGTCCAGTTTTCATAACCATCAAATTAAAGCTCATATTATAGAGCTCGCGCTGTTCGAGATACAGACAAACAAAGAGCTTTTTCGCTTTATAATAAACTTATTTTACATTCTGTAGATGTTACATTGAAAACAACACTCCATAAAAGGCCGTTTTTCCTAGCGTTACAAACTTTTCCAGCTTTCCCAACACTTTCTCCTTTACTTGGGAACGACTCGGGCGGCGAGACGGGGCAAGTAAAAATGGGCAAAAACTTTATTCGGTCCTTTGTCTATATCCCAAACTAATTTCACTTACTTTGTAAGTCGCCATTTCTCATGCTGGGTACTACTAAGAGAGAATATAGATTACTCAATTAAATTATTATCTCGTGGGCTTCCATATTGTATCTAAGAAAACGTCCAAAGAATCTTACATCCTAATACTGTTTAATTTTCTTTGCTGCTTCCTTTGGCAAAGTCTTAAATATGCTGTCCAAATTGTAGCACACCCACAACGTACCAAGAACCAGACGATGTTAATAAAATTGTCAACTTTTCTACTGCGCTGTCTAGTGATTAAAATCACCTCAAGGACGCTTTACATTATGTTAAAATTTTAAACCACTTTCAAAAAAAAAAAGATATATTTTTTATTTTTTTAAAAAGAAAGACAAACATTCCCGGGTCACGAATAACCTGATAATACTTGAAAATCTCCCACTACCATCATATTAAGCGGAAGATGTTGCTTGCGTTGTGATGGAGAACTTACGAATTGAACTCAATATAATAAATTAATAATAATAATTTTACGACCAAATCTGAATAGCCAGGTACTTCTCTACCTTCCTCTTCCCGATCTCCTGTCTCTCCCCATTACCATCAGCTTCGCAACACATTCCAATTGGGGATGCCATAGTTCCACTAGTTCTAGACGGTTGTGAGCACTCTAAAAAATATAAGAATATATGACGCGAAAGTGGATGGTAGAAGAAGTCGTAGATGCTAGAGAAAGAAATAGCAACACCAAGTAGGTATGCTGAGTCTGTTTTACAAATATTTCAATGGAGCCTGCTCGAAGGAGCTAGCAGCGTCGATCGCCTCCGCGGCGGTTCACGTGCGTGAAAATCGACGGACACGTGTCAGCCTCATGAGAACGGGTCGTTTCGCCGACTGGTTTTCGTGTAAATCTGCTCGTATGTGGAACAAACTACCGGCATCTGTCTTTCCTCCTACATTTAATCCGGGTCTCTTCAAAGCGCGCATTAACAAATCTCTTCCTACAGCCCCTTCCTTAACCCGCCCAGGAGCATTGGCCAACCGGGTAGCGTTATAGTTATCCTGTGCGTGGTCTGTACATACAAAACAAAACCCCGTTCATTCCAAATTCAAATTAATTTGAAAACACCAATTATAACTATTTTAATGACTTTTAGTAAAATTTTAAACAATAGTACATTATAACCCTTAAGTAGGGAAACTTTACGGGGTAATATAACCGTTAAAATAACCGTCAATTTAGTCAGAAATTAATAAGAGCATTGGCAATCTAAATTACTACATTACATGTTTCATTATAAGTATCCATATAGAAATAATGTAAATAGATCGTCTGTAGTTGGCTTATCCACAGTTTGATAATGCCTTCGGAGGTAGAAACAGCTGTCACGCGTAATAATAATTACATATCAGAACTTTATTTTTATAAATAAACGGTTTTTTAAATTGAATAATTGTAGTTTTTGTTGAATTTTAAATACTTTTATTAAATAAAACCTGACATAATTGAAAATATCCTGCTATGGAGATGATTTATTTAATTAATTAAATTTACTTGCGCACGCCGGGATTGGAACCCGCGATTTACGGATTCGTGGTCGAGAACCTTACCCTTAGACAACGGAAGCTGTGAACATTTAAATTCTTAGTATCTAAAAGATAACATAAAGTGTCAGTGCTATCCAGAACAAGTTTCTAAACATTGCTAAAGCCCTTTCAATTAACGCTTTAGTTAATTAGAAATGGTGGTTCGTCACCAGTGATAGAAGTGTTTTTCAATCTTGACTGAAGTTTAAATAAATCATTAAATTTTTTACATACAAATAGAAACGGTTTACAATTAGACAAATTAGAAATTAAAAAAATTAGAAAAAGTGTTAATAGTCAATTAAATATAAATAAAATAAATTCAAATAGCTGTCTGTCTCTTGAATTTATATTCATATTAACATTAATAATAAAAATAATTTATTATTTAATTTCTAATACAGTTTTATTATTCAATGTTTCATAATAATTTTTTATTAACATTTTTGATTAATTACTAACCTATTTTAATAAATTTTTGTGTATGTACATATTTAGTTTATTTTTACATTATTGTATTCTATGTTTATCTATACTTGACATTATTATTTTTTAGTATTTTGTATGTCCTGACGAGGAAAGCTTCGCTTTCGATACATGTTGATTTGTATATATTAATAAAGTGGTGATTACAAAGTAATTTTTAATTTATTTTTTAATAATGACGCCACAAAGGGAATAACAATCTTTTAAAGAAATTGTAAATACGTCATTTTAATTTTTCGATAAGTTCCAAATTTGTGTATCAAACTGGGTTTAAACTCTGGGTTTGAACTCTGAGTCCAGATGACGGCCTCCATGGTCGAGAGGTAAAGCTCTCGACTACGAATCCGAAGGTCGCGGGTTAAAATCCCGGCGTGCGCAAGTAAATTTTATTTAATTAATTTGTGCTATTTCACAATTAATTAATTTAAAAATAATATACAGTATATTTGGGCAATTTCCAGAGTGGAAGATACTCTCAGTATCGCCCTGGTGAAAGATCAGCATTCAGAATTGAAACGTTGCTTGAAATGGCTTTTAGACGTGTTTGGTGACCAGATCTGAATAGCCAGGTATTTCCAAACCTTCCTTTTCTCCTTATCCTTCCCCTTCCCAATACCTACAGCCTAACAAAAATCCTCAATTGGGGATGCCATAGTCTCACTGGCTCCAGGCGGTTGGGACCAGTTGGGACTCTTGTGTGGTATTCATATAAAAAAAGAGCCAAGGATCTTTCTGCCCTGCCACAGAGGTCAATATAAATTTAGTAACGATGTTAATATTTTTTACAAAATGGTTCACACAGTACCGATATAGGTACCGTATGCAGATTTCGCTTGTCTAGGAGCACAAATCACACTTGATCGGAAGGTAAAGCTAACAAACTACAAGGATTAAGGACTTATGTTAAAGTCATCCTTATTATTCATCCTATTTACCGAGTTGCTCCGCCCCCTTCACCGCCCACCCATACCACTCACTGGACCAACCCTCCCGACCTGCCCCCTCCCTTCTTTATGGTCACGTCTCGGGGAATCACGTTTCCCGTAGTACATAACCCGTGTGACCTCTAGGCCCTTCTACTCTGATTCGAATTACATCGAGATTTAAAGCCAAATGTCATGAGATTACTCTTTTTTTGTTTTATGGCTTGTTTATCAGTGGGCGGAGAGATTCTAAAGGTTAAGATTAGAAGGCAATCTTTATTGTTTGCCGAAAATTTAGGATTACCGTTCTACGGTCTTCTATACTATGGTGTGTCTGAAAAAAACGGGGGTTAAAGACGGAACGTTTTATGGTGGAGCTTAGAACATGGCTATTAAGATCTTGAATAAATACAAAGATTTATATTTTTTTAATGAAAAACTTAATATCCGAGTTCTCACTTTGTTATTCGCGAAGCTATTGATTTGGGTGACCAGATAATTTAACACACGTATGAATCGCCATGGTTTTCAAAAGTGATGTAAAGTCATTAAAAGTAAGACAAAATATATAGCTATAAAATCTAATCTAACCTAAAATAATCAATCTTCTTTTATTTAACACGAACATTCATTAGTTAAGGAGAATTATCAGCCCAGACAAAATTAATAAGATATCGTATCAACATACGTAATAGGAACTCCAACAATGCAAATTTTAATATACTTACCTTATCATTTGTAATAAAATGTACTGTGTATGTTTAAATAAATAAAAATAATAGACCGGTTAGTAACTAAGTGGACAAATGCGTACGGGTTCCCACCCGGGCGTCGTGGGTTTAATTCCTCTGCTAAGTAAGTCCTCCATAATTGCATAAGCAACACTATCCGCTTATAATGATGATACTAATAATGGTGGAAGCAATATTTGGAATACTCGTTACTATAAACATGAAAACATTGTTTATTCTGTTAAAAAAAATTGCTGAGAATTTTATCTTTTAAATGTGGTCTCATTTTAGATTATACGACGTACTACGTCTTGAATTCTTCAACATTAATTCATTTAAAATTAGAAGGTAATTGGTTGATTTAGTATGTTCATATAAAATAATTCGCTGTTATCTCAATACTACGTTGTCTTAGTAGTACAAAAATAAATGTTTCTGGTTCCCATTGGTTAAGACGCAATAGCACATTCCACTTGAATACATTCAGAAATAATATTGCCTACTTTAGCCATCTGCCTCAAATGTGTCGACTATATTATAATAAGATGGAGTGTGCCATTGTAGACATTTTTGTTAATGGTTTGCAAAGTTTCATAAAAAATGTGCTATTACTTTAAAAAATAAGTAACAATGATTGGACTAATTACATCATGTATCACTTGTGTCTCTCTTTGTGTCTCTTGCGTCTATTTGCATCATGTACCATTGGGCGAGTTTTTGGAATTTTTTGTTTTATATTTCCTTTGTCTGAGTATTTGTAATTTTATGTAATTTACGAGTTGTTACAACTGGATTGTTTTCATGTAAGTGAAAACATCTGTAAAAAACCAGTATAAATAAATAAATAAATAATAGGGATTTCCAAAAATTTTCAGGTTAATAACCTAAAAGTATTTTCCCTTCTTTTAAGAAGTTTTTCTAATTATAGTACCTAATTAAAAATATGTGCTTTTTTATCAATAATCATCCTACACGATGTTTTACTCATGCTGAGATTATGATCTTTCCGAATTTGAACATAGGAATTGCTCAGACATTTTCTGAATTTATAATTATTGATGTTTCTCATCGAAACAGACATGTCCCGTCAGGTCGTCGGCCCATCTCATTTGTGAGTGTCCTCTATTTCTTTTCCCCAACGTAGGACGTCATTGAGGATGCTATTTCCACGCTTTGGTGAAATATGTATCCAAGAGACTTGACCTAGTTCGTGTTAATGTAGATTTTGAAGCACAAATTCTCAGATATGTTAATATCGAATTAACATTCCGTTTGAAAACCGATGTACCTACTTAATATTTTATCTTTCAAACATTAATGGACAGGATAAATCAGCTATTTTAATTTACCTCCCTTTATTGATAAACTTCTGGAAGTAATTTGAATTATATTTCGACGACGTTGACGTGGCACAGCGGTACACTCATTCACTCTAAACTCAGAGGCGACACGTTCAGAACAAAGTGTGTTCAAATTAACAAAAAATATATATATTTGACGGCCTCCATGGTCGAGGGGTAAGGCTCTCGACTACGAATCCGAAGGTCGCGGGTTCTAATCCCGGCGTGCGCAAGTAAATTTTATTTAATCAATTTGTGCTGTTTCACAATTAATTAATTTAAAAATAATATATAGTATATTTGCGCACGTTCCAGAGTGGAAGATACTCTCAGTATCGCCCCGTATTTGGTGACCAGATCTGAAGAGCCAGGTATTTCCCAACCTTCCTCTTATCCTTCTCCTTCCTCTCTCCAATACCTTCAGCCTCAAAACATTCTCCAATTGGGAATGCCATAGTCTCACTGGCTCCAGACGGTTGGGAGCAGTTGGGACTCTTGTGCGGTATTCATAAAAAAAAAAAACACGGGGTCATTCAACATACAGATAGAAATACGTACCTACCTAATACATATTGGAATTTGATATTTTTGATTGGTGTTATTTATGCCATATGATATGATAATCAGATATTTTGTTATTGGATAATGTTATTGGATACACTGTTTTTTAAAATAAAATATATTTATAAATTAAAGCAGCGAACAGTATCACCTTGTTACTACGTGGGCGATACTCTCAAAATTGTTAATTGTAATGGCTTTGGCTATACTCCGTAACCACATCCGAATAGGGTCGTACCTATTTCCGATAAATTCTACACATTCCTTCTCCTAACTCCTCCCTATTTCCTTAAAAGCTATACTAAAAAATCCCTCGAAATCCGGTGCTGTATATTCAGTGTACAGGGTTACACATTGTAATTTATCAGTTGAAAAAAAGGGTAGTTTACATTCATTACTTATGCAAGTCATTTTATTAATAGATAGTACATTATATACATGAGTAAAATATCGTATATAAGTGTTAAAAACGAAGAAAAAACATCGGCCACGCATAAAACGAATGATACGTCAATTACAGCCGGCTACTATTGAAGACCACGCATCGTGGTACGGTGAGCGTAACCCCGTACCACTCGGTAAGTTATCAACGCACGCCGATATACGCATATATTATATAATGATTCGACAAAGCCTTTTTTTTCTGTTGCGTTCGATAAATATTTAGATATATTTTAATTATCATAACTTTAATTTTTGCATAATTGTATTGCCGTGGAACTTCTAAAATATGAACTCTATATTTAGCATGTTTACACAGATATTGAAATAATTAGAGAAATGTTAAGTCATTTGTCCCATTTCAATCCCCAATGAATTTTTTTGCATATAATATTCCCATCCCTTGTAGAAAACGAGTATGTTAAAATGGAAATATAAAAAAAATTCTCGGTTTTAATAAATATACCAAGAATTCCCATGTATTAAAATAACATATTCACTAATAACAGGAATTCCATAATTATCTACATAATGCAAATTCATTCGCAACTTTACCATATTCTAAATTATTCTAATACTGTTGTCGAATAATATTCCACCACCAAACATATTTTCTACAAGAGCATCTGTTTTATACATACATATTATAGCTACCTCCCCCACCTGATGAAATGACCAATAAGATTGACCAATAATTCGACACTAATAACACCTACGAAGTACGGCGACAGTAGTGACATTTACAGTTCCTATATAGTCGTTGGTTTTTCGTTCGGTTTTAGCTTGATTATAATATATATCAAATACATTGATTCCTAAAATATTATTTTCTTGATACACTTACGTATATCCTTTTAAATTATTGCACAATGTTTAAAAAATGGCATTATATGTTTTACAATAGCGATGGGTCATGACTCATTTTGATAAAAGCGGGAGTCACGGTAACAGCTTAAAATTTTCGTACGACTCAATTGAACGACGGTTCATTTAAGAGCTGGCACACATATCAAGTGCTGACTCCCAGTTCATGAGCTCATATCTCAGTTCATACGATTCCAAGTTCCCAGCATATATGTAGGTTACATACAAAACGTTCAGATGTCGAACTGTGAGGCGCCGTTCATGTACTCTACAGTGCCTATACGTGTAAATGCGGTAATTATTCTTATCTCTACACACAAATGTGAACCCTTCAAACCAACTGCTTTAAGATGTGTCATGGCGCCAAATATTAATTGCAAGTCCACAGTCGTGGGCATAATTTAACTTTGTAGAAATTAGACATATTTACATTGATTTTATGTAAACATATTAGAACAAAGGATCTATTTAAAGATGCGTCATCATAGAAATGCGTAAGAATACCATCGAACATCTGAGAAATGTTTATATTCTTAGATAAACAAACAATCTTCCTTAAGTGGTTCCAGCATTTGTCAAAAAGAGTCACAGTACAATTGAGTTGTGGTACGGTTTACCAGGAGTCGTACTCTCACGGCTCATCAAAATGAGCTGGCACAAATGAACAGCTCGTTCATGAACGACTCAACGCTAATTTCGAAGAACACAAGTAAAGATCAACAATGAGCAAAGCTCTCAGTAATTTAAAAAAAAATCATTAGAGATCTCATTTATGCTTCATTTAGTCTACTTTAATCTTTTTATGTGAGTTCTATGACCCACTGCCATATATATAGTACGTTTCAATACTACTGCTACCTAAAATGAGCCGGCACAAATGAACGGATCGTTCATGAACGACTCATCGCTATTATACAGCCAATGTTGCAAAAAAATTAATAGAGAGAAATGAAGCAATGCAAGAATTTTTATTTCTTGCAATCTATTACGTCCTTAAACAGTTCTGTCTTCTCACATATTCTTGAACTACATGAAAACTAATATCTTTTAAAATGCGTTAGCCATTTATAAATTAAATTCTTACTCAGAAATTTTTGGCAGATCGTCTGTTTGGAAAGTTATTAAATTCGAAATCATGTTCCTGTCGCACCCAGCCCACAGTGCCCGCGCAACGGCTCAAAGGGGAACCTGACCCGAATTGGACTTATCCTGTCTCCATTGATAAAACTGAAACGAAACTCGACTATAGAACTTAGTAATTGTAGTATAATAGCGAGCTGCCGAAACAAAGGTACAATACAATATGGTACGCATTCGTGACGAAAGGATGTTACAGTTAAAAACGGAAATTATTGCGAATGAACTGATTTGCCAAACTTATAACGAATTAATATTCTGTAGTAATGGTAGAAATATTAAGTCAGGAATTGTATAAATTTTGTAAATCGTTCCACCAGGAGCCTATCACAATTATTTAATTTCTGATTTAAAATAATTAAATAAACAACTTGCGAATAATTAAAGTGAGTAATATTACTGATAAACCTTTTAGAGAGTACTTCTAAATTTGGAATATTTAGTTGCCAATCTGTTATTAACAGGCAATTGGTTAACCCATTTAACTTCATCTTTTCTATATATAAAAAATGAATGTCTGTCTGTCTGTTCTCGATATTCTTGAAAATTACTGGACCGGTTTCGCTGAAAATAGCACCGTTTGTTCTTATTGGTGTCGGAAAGGTTCAGAGAGTTGAATGAAATCCACTATGTAAAACTGTTGCTATAACGTTAAATAAATGTTTTGAATGAAATAAAATTTTCAAATGAATTTTTCTTTGTTGAGATATAGTAATAGTTGTCACAAGGTATTACTTTCATTGTCAAAAAAATTTTAAAAAATCCCGAACAAGGCCGGATACACATCAGACTTATTTTTTAAATTTCTTACGAGTATATAAATTTATTATTTAATATTTTATTATGATCTTTAATTTTTCAATAATTTTTAACATTTTTAATTAATTGCTAACCTACTTTTAATCATTTTAATTTTTGTTTTTGTTTATAATTTGTGTATTCTAATGTTATTATTTTCTTTTTTATCATTTGTCTATAGTTGTCATTATTTTGAGTATATTGTTTGTTCTGATGAGGAAAGCTTTGCTTTCGAAACATGTTGATATTTATATATTAAAGAAAGTGGAGTAAACAGAGTTATTCTTATTAATTTATTAATAATTACGTAGTGATGGGACTTTAAAGTCATTAAATATTCTGTGGGTTAATCGTAGGACTCATTTAAAAGTTGTTTTTTTTTATATATTTTTATTTTATTTTCTAACGGTAAGATAGATTTTTTGTATGCCACCCCAGAAAAAATTTCAATAATGATTGATTTAAGGAAAAATAAATGGATCTTACGTCCGTTCTTCCCAACCCTACTGAGCAACGGCTCAGCCCAAATTTTGCCTCAACACTGTTCGAATGCACGAATACGCTCTGCCCGACGAAATTCTCGATCAAATTTACAATCAATTTAGGATATCGATTTTTGTGGATTAAAGTTCTCCTCAGCAGAAAATTAGTTATAAAAAGTGTCAACAGGGTGAACAAATGTCATTATTAAGCGATTCAATTATTGAACGACAAATATTTTTTCAGTTTTCGAATGTCAAAACATGTTTTTTTGTATATTTTAAATAGAGCTGAGGAGAACCCAACTTATTTTAATAATTAGCAATGTTTTGTCTTGTTTTTTCACTTATCGAGAAACGTCAAATGTACGAAACAAACATTGTTATTCGCTGCATTATCAAAAGTCAAGTTAACACTTTATTTTCAACATATTTTAATACACGCGTTTGTGAAGTATAAAATGTTAGTTTATTTTTAAAACAAATGATATGTATTCATAATAAATACAATAATAACTTATCTATGTTAATTTTGCGTTGAATGTTTTTACGTTGATTTCACTCTATTGTCTTAAAAGTGGGCGGCTATTATTTTATCGTGTATGAAAGTGCGCGGATACTATTTTATAGTGGACAGGCACCTCCATAGACAATTTTGGATGAAAAATGCTCGGAAACGGGCAAACAGAGCTAATACGCAAAACACTTGATTGATCGGTGATTCAGATTGATCATTCAAAAAGTTGGGAAGAACGGCCGTTAGTAGTCTAAAATTACAAATGCATACTAGTTTGATAAACATTTTTTTTTAATATCCATCATTTTAATATAATAGATAGTCTTTTTAGAAACAGTCTGTATTTCGTATAGAACGTAATTTTCCCGAATTCTGAACTGTGCAAGTTCAAGCGGCCAGGTACCATTTTCTTTGAAGGTGAGTTTAAGATTATTTCATTATTTTAATGGACTGAAAAAACTAATAAAAACATGGTGATAAAGATTGGGTTCACGTTTTAGCGGACGATTTATTGGACTATAAAACTCTCGGCCAAATTGAATTTCTTATGTGCTTTGATTTCCAATTGTAGGCAATAAATAATATTAAGGAAGCCATTAAGTAAATTCATTACTTAAAAAATTTCTCCCTATTGGGAGGCGGAGTGGACATAGAGAAAACAAAATACAAAACTACCAAAAGCTTTGGTAAATTATTTAATCATTTTATTTCAGATTCCAACATTAATTGACAGTTTCAAAAGTAGAATTTATAATTTTTTTTTACAATAACTCCACACAAGAGGTCACAAGGGAAATAATTTCCCTCAAGGCCTATCATCATCTTTGGAGATACTGTGTGGAGGGTTGGGTTGTCCTCTGGTTGAGTTGTTCCAAATTTTCGTCACTTTTCATGATCATCAAATCAGCGATCATTGCCATTTTGAATTTTCGGCATTTGAACGCTCTACGTTAAGCGCTGATTTTTGGTCCGTTTCAGCTTTTGAACAAATTGTGATCTGCCCTCATATTGTTATGCTTTTCGGTTGTTCAAAAGCTGAAATGAACCGAGAATCGGTATTCTAATATCAAATTTGCTCTATTTGATGGTCATAAAATGAGAAGAGTATTTACACTCCACAGAGGAAGACCTATGTCATCTTTGAAAATGCTGTGTGGGGGATCTTTTTGTGGAGAGGAGGGAGGAAATATAGAGGTTGGCAAATCGTTCCACAGTTGGGCTGTTGAATACAAGAACGAATCGTAGAAACGACCCGTTATCATGTGACAAATGTCAACCGTGTAAATTAGGCGGGCGTTTGTCGTGTTTCTCGACTATGCACCGGTGCCTAAGGGATCAATGACGCTAGTTCCTCAGAGCACTTTAAATTGAAATACCGGTAGAACAAGGACACCATTCCCATTGTTAAGATGGACTATCCATATCTGCACATAGTCAAGGGTTTTTTCTGGTATTATTGAGTGTAGATTTTTGGCTTCCTCAGTTTTAAAGATTGTTTCCCTGGGAATCAATAAGTTTCCTTCATCATTTTACCTGGGTATTTTTTGGGAGTATGATTTAATTATTACCTCAAAATTTGTCAGCACAGTTTGTTTTATCTAATATAGTATCAACTGATATTTTATATTAATATTACCGTAAAACAATATTTTATTAAAAATATATATTTCTCCTCCATGAGAACTGTAGTTTATGATAAATTAATAATAATAATAATAACAAAGCATTTATATAGCGCAGTTTTGTGTTGTTTCACTTCAAGTGCGCTTTACTATAAATAAACTTAAAATGATTGAATAACTCCATTCAGTGGTATCCTACAGTGCTACTTTGACATTCTATTTATACATTCTTAACATATTACATACATTCCTGCTTATTCTTAATACTACTCCTACAGTACTCCTTAGGTGCATATGCATAAAAAAATTACAAAAAAATATACAGTATACATATGGCTATACAAAGACAAATATTTTTTTCAGTTTTCGAATGTCAAAACATGTTTTTTGTATATTTTAAATAGAGCACTGAGAACTGTAGTTTATGATAAATTAATAATAATAATAATAACAAAGCATTTATATAGCGCAGTTTTGTGTTGTTTCACTTCAAGTGCGCTTTACTATAAATAAACTTAAAATGATTGAATAACTCCATTCAGTGGTATTCCTACAGTGCTACTTTGACATTCTATTTATACATTCTTAACATATTACATACATTCCTGCTTATTCTTAATACTACTTCTACAGTACTCCTTAGGTGCATATGCATAAAAAAATTACAAAAAATTATACAGTATACATATGGCTATACAAAAATAACACATTCATAATATTACTACAAAAATAGTAACATTTTAAGACAGGAGTCGGGTTATGTTCAGCAATAACGGACTTCACATGAAAAATTAAAAAATATATATATACGGAGGAAACCGAAACCGAACAACTACCAGAGGCTTGAGGAAATGACTTTTTATAATAAATTGAAGAGAAATTAAAATTTATATACAATGTGATTTTTTAAATAAGTTTGTTTTTAAAGCCCGTTTCAATTCATTCAATTTCTGGGTATTAGTAAGAGCTGGGGGAAGTTTATTCCAAATGAGAGGGCCATTTACACGAAAAGAGCGATCATAGTAGACGACTCGATTTGACCTTGAAAGTTCAATTAGACGATTAGTAGCATCTAGATCTGCTGACCTCAGAGTAAGCTGTCTATCATTTAAGTCCTGTCGGATGCATAGTTCAGATATATAGGCTGGCGCCATTCCCTGCAATGCTTAGAAGGCCAGTAAGCAGATCTTGAACTCTATTCTTTCAGGGCATCGAAGCCAATGAAGCTGATCCCTTAGAAGTTGGGTTATATGACAATATTTAGATTCACCTAATATCATTCTCGCCGCAGCATTGAAGACGGACTGGATTCTATTGAATTGTTTTTGAGGGAGGCCAGCATATGCACTATTACAATAGTCCATTCATATCCATTTCATATTCTACGACTGACTTTGTTCAAGTATAATTGACGACTTTCTTGACTGTCCTCTAATGTACACGTGAGTGAAAACCTATAATTAGTTTAATTTTATGTATATTTAACAAAAGTAATAATTTTTGTAAACTGTTGGTTTTCCAAATAAAAAAAAGAAAGTATTATGCATGTGTGAAAAACACTTAAATATTGGTTCAACTGTTGTGTCAACTAAGTTGAGTGTTGCGCACAGACGAAACGATGGTTTTTACCCTTCACAAAAGGATCACAAGAACTTCGTTCCGGGAATCTCTATTAGATAAGATTTTGCTTGGAATATCCCACAAACAAGTAAAATTCTTATATAATTACAAAAAAACACGTCATAACTTTTGCCTGTCCTTTTATATATTTTTTATTATTTAAAGCTACGCTAGTAAACAACTAAAGGCAGAACGAGTAAAGTTGGTTCAACCGCGTTACAGACGATTCGACTTTGTTGGAAGTTGGGCGGTTACATGTCCTAGACGTAAAACCGTTCAACTTGATAGCCACACTCCCTTAGCGCCTACAACACATCACCATACGGTTCAACTTTACGTTCAACTCAACTAGATTGATACAACCGCTCAACCAAATTGAGTCTTCTGTATGTCCTTTGAGATACGTGATGTCAGATATTTATAAAATTAATATTTACGTTTCGTCCTTATTTTTTTCTGTTGTAGCACAGTAATTAATTCATATTGTATTACAATAGATGTCAGCCCTATATTCGTATTTGATATGATGATATGTGTAATGCGCTCTCTCGAACACAACGAGGGACTTGTTTATAAAAACCATGACTTGCCATTTTTCGGCCTCTTCATATATAAAACCTTCAGCAATTAACAAGTTCTTTATGTGTCGATTTGAGAGGAATATTTTGTTTTTTTTTAATATTAAACTAAAAGTCGATACTTATCAAAACATTTCTTCCTCCTCAATTATGCGATTCTCAGATTCTAATTTTATCGAGTTGCCAAGCTTTTTCCATGCATCCATTTATTTTTCCCCATCATTACGGACGACCTTTCAACTAGATTTAATTATAGATAAATAAACTAATGATTCATTTAAAACTTTGAAGTTTTTATCTGATGCAGTGCAATGGCGGCGGGGCATCTTTAGCAACTTTTAAAGCTTCTCAATAATAGCAAAATTGAAGCAGAAGTTTATTGGGACAAGTGAAATAGCCCCTAAATTGGAAAGCGTGTCGCTTGGTGCGCTTTGTGCAATAAAATGGCGCAATCAAAACGCAGAAAGAATCAACTGACCCGAATCGGAACAACACGAAAAGTTTTTATTTAGTTAACTTTAATGAGAGTCATTTCGTTGACTAACGGCTTCTTTTAGAGTCAGGACTGCTGGGAAAGAAAGTGCAAAAGAAGTCGGACAAAAGTTTTATACAATCCTTGCTGCAATATTCAAAAGCTGGCTGAGTTAAAGCTGAATGCAGTTAAGCTGTGTATTCCAAATTACATTACATTAGACAGCCTCCACAAGTAACGGTCTAATGCAGAGATTCCCAACTCGGGCGATATTGGTCCCCAAGGGGCGTTGGAGCGATCCATGGGGGGCGATGGTGGCTTCAAATGGTGGGCGGTGAAGGGCTGAGATGGGGGGCGAGAGCAAATTTTTTAAATTATTTTAATTTAAATTTGTCGTATGTATATTGTAGAAAAAATCGTGCAAGAAAATAAACTGTGAACTGTTGGGTCCGAACCGGAGGTCTTCAATTTTTAGGAGTTGATCAGTGTCTTAGATAAGATAATTTCATTTTGATTATTGCTATTTTTTAGCATTAAATTTACTCGGTGTTAACAAAGATGATGTTTTATCTAATTATCTGTGTCAAATTTTCTCGATATTATTAAATTCATCCACAAATACCAGGACTTACAACGTTGGACCAGATCGAGGAATATCCCGGCATGGATATATTTAAAAGAGGAAAATACGATAAATTTACTCGAGTCCCCTTTTAGATATTTTTCCAGGGAATCGTTTTGTTCTTCCAAAAAAACCGTACTTACCCCTCCCTGGTCGGTTCCCACTCCAACGCCTAAATATTCATACATATCTTTCATTATTTTATATCGTAGTTTAGTTTTCAATTTAATATAATAATCGCCACCGGTCTCGGAAGTACCCTTCCGTCGTCAGGAATATATTAAAACTTTTATTTATTTTTATTTAAAATTCTAGATTATTTTATTGAATTGAAGTGATTAAAAATAAAATTATACGTTTGTATTATAATCATGTTAAGCCACAAAGTAAATGCGTTTTACGAATAAAGAAAATAATAAAAATTAGTTTCCATGGAAAGACGCGAGTAACGACTCACCTTTCTTGCCGAAACACGATGAAAACTGTACGTAGGTAATTTGAAATGTTGATAATTCGGTAGTTTATTGCTAATAACGAAATGATTTCATATGAACGGATGTAATTTTTTGTAAGCCATCATCATGAAAAAGAACAAAGCCGAAAAAGAACAAAGCCAATACGCAAAATAGTATATTTTATAAAGGTATGAAATGCTACAATGCTCTGCCGGACCCAATCAAAAGTGAAACAATTTAAAATAGATTGTAAAAAAACACATTAAGTTAAACAAGAAAAAAACCATTAGTTTTTAAATTATCATTCTCTATATGTAATATTATAAGAGTTATTTTGTAAACTTAAATGTACAAATAACTAAAATAAAATAAATAAAATAAAAAAATAAAACAAATGAAATGCAACTAGAAATGTAATAGTACCCAAAGGTCTTCGACCGTTTTTGTTGATTTAAAATTCTAGATGTCTCCTACGTAATAATACACTCTCATTCCTTTTCATCGCAGCTAAGAATCTCAAATTTTAAAATGTCAATTCGTCTCTTTGTGCAATCTGGTTATGACCATCGTCGTGTTGCAGAATGGCAGGAAACTCCACATTTATGACCTTTTTAGTATTATTGTTTCCAGTACTCTGGCTTTCTAGCTCTAGATGGTATTGCAGTAGTATTTGCTAGCAATTATGTGCAAAATGGTGTGATAAGAGTTGGAGTTTATTGTTGCTTTAATTCCGTGTATCGATGAATAGTTATAATAGCATGTGCAAAGTAATTATTATCTGTGTAATATCACCGTGGTTATTTAATCTGTAGGCAAATGGATGCAGAATTGAAAGGTATGGGTTTGACCGTGAAAATTAACAACCTGAAAGCATTTCTTCTTGAATAGTTTTGGGATATTATGCAGTGTTATAACAGTTGTTTTCAAGAGTTTACACATTGGCGTGCAGAGAGATAAGAATAATTACCGCATTTACACGTGTGCAAGTACTGTACAGTACGTGAACAGTGCCTTGCAGTCTGGCATCTGGATGTTTCGAACCCACATAAGCCGCATGACTTAAGAATTATCTAAGACTTAAACCCAAAACTCATCTTTTCAGACAATCATATCCATAAATTGAAGCAATGCACACCTAAATTGCTTGGGTAGGTTAGCCAGTTAGTGTTTACCTAAAGTCACTTAATAGAAAAAGTAAAAATAAATTTCACGTATCGCTGCGCAAATGCGTTCACAGCCGGCAAAACTGTAAATAACTAAAAGTGTAAAAAATAAACAAAAAATGTTAACATCTATTAAAAACTTATAACGCTTTTTAAGGTCATTTTATAAATATTCTCCAGTCCTAAAAATTATAAATATTTCAAATAAATACCAACTCTTCTTGTGCCACCAATCTTCTAATAAATGTAACATCTATAGAACATGAGGATAAAATACCAACTGTAAAAATATCATCTCTATGCTTAAATTTTCTAATAAAACTGTGTTCATCTGAAGTGACCTGCCAGGTAAGTATGTTTTTCTGTATCTGTTTGTTCTTAATTCGATAAAGAATAGGAAGTAATATTTGAGGTGATTTTTCACAAAAACGGCGCTATGCAAATCATCCAATTATTATTATTATTATACTTTCATTATTATTATTATTACTTCTAAAAGGGATCGAAATGACAATCTAGTCTCCTTTAATGGAAGCAATCTTCCCAACAAGCCCTCCATTGATATGCTTGGTGTAACCTTAAGTGACCAGCTCAGGTATGGGGGCTCCATCGAAACCCGAGTAAAGTTACCCTCTCAGAAGCTGTGCGTATTGTACAGAGCCCGCAGATACTTTAATAGTACACAACTGCTGACCCTGTACAAATCGCAAGTGCGCCCCATTGTAGAATTTGGCAGCCACCTCTGGTCAGGAGTCCCAAAATATCTGAAAAAAAATCTTGACTCTGTGCAGAAACGGGCGGTCCGTTTGATAGATTCGCCTATCTTAACAAATGGGTTGCAATCTTTGGAGCACAGACGTCGGGTGGGAATGCTGTCCTTGTTCTACCGGTATTTTAATGGAAGATGCTCCGAGGAACTGGCGTCATTGATCCCTTCGGCACCGGTGCATAGTCGGGAAACACGCCAAACGCGCGCCCAACATTTTCACACGGTTGACATTTGTCACATGAGAACGGGTTGCTTCTACGATTCGTTCTTGTGTTCAACAACTCGGCTGTGGAATGATCTGCCGGCCTCTGTGTTTCCTCCATCCTATAACATGGGTCTCTTCAAGACCCAAGTTCACTCCTTCCTATCCTCTAAAAGATCCTCCACACAGCATCCCCAAAGATGATATAGGCCTTGAGGGAAATTATTTCCTCCTTGGTCTCCTGTGTGGAGTTACTGTAAAAAAAAAAAAAATACGCTGGGAGCTGAGAGCCGTCTGAACATCGGTATGAACCCATGAACTGGAAGTCGGCTCTTAATATGTTACGGCTCTTAAATGAGCCGTCGTTCAATTGAATCGTACTGAGCTGGCACCGTGACTAACGCTCTTAACAAAATGAGTCGCTATTCGAAATATAATAATCGAAGCAGATATACAATGCAAGCTTAAATGCAGTAAGATGTAGTGTAGTCCAGAGGATGTCTGCCAGAAGCTATCTTGTTTCATTAAGTACATATCGAGGACATTGCAAAGAAATAAACCAAGGACTTGAGCGATAAAGGGGTAGGCACTTGGATACAAACGAGGATTAAATGATTAGCCATTCAGAATTAGTTCGTAATTAACAAGACCTTGGCTAATTCAATATCACATAATGTAGGAACCTGTTACCAGTTAGTTAGTTAGTTAGTTAGTTAGTTAGTTAGTTAGTCAGTTAGTTTCAACTGTGTAAATTATATCACAAAACTTCCCCATTACAAAGGTAAAGCTCTTAAGATGATTACATTTTTTAAATGTTCGTAAGATTGTGTTTTAAATATTCACATTCTGATGATGTTTTAAGTTTAAACCTAGTTTTAAGGATCATTGAATATAACTCAATTGTCCTAACCCAAAACCACAAGGCTTTAATAATGTAAGTGGGGTCTTAGACAAGGCACGTTAATATTGTATTCTCTAGTCTAAGTCCTTGGGATGTGGTATCCTATAATTAATATTATGATCTTGGACTATTTCTAAGTGAAAATTATAAACTAAAGTATTACATAGTGTGCTACAATATATATGCTTCGGTACAAAAATATGGTAGCAATTTAGGGGGCGAGTATGCGTACCGCCGCATCGGAAACCATTAATTGTGTAATCAACACATCTGCTATAGGTCGCCTCAAGTGGTTTGCTCCGTTTGGTGACTTTGCAGGGGAGCCCGGGTTCATGGGGTGAGGTTTGTCAATATCTTGGATGCATCTGCCCATTAGGTGCGTGGTGGGCCGGATCGGGAGAGGCCGGTTGAGGGGGACCCCTATCGCTTTGCATCGCAGGGGTGGATTAATACGTCAAGTCGCTTTTGGATACACTGACCGCTAGATTCCTAACCAACTCTCAAACCCTTTTCCTTCTGAGAACTTATCTAATTCATTCCCTTAAAGAAATGAGGTGAAGTTCTCATTTGAAAAAAGCTATGTTTGAAAAATATGTTGCAATGCAGTTGATCAAGAACTGTGACTATTTGTATAATATATTGTGATGCTTATATAAAAGGTATATTTATCATGTCATATACACCAGTGGTGCACAACCCGCGGCTCCGGAAAAAAAACGGGGGTTTTGATTTAACAATCAGGTTTCCAGGTTGAATAGAATAGTTTCAATTTTTTTGGCTATTTTATGATTGCATTACATTGCATACAAAATTCAAAAGGTTAACGAGTAAATTTTATTTGAAAACCATGTTTTACAATTAAAAAATAATTTTTGATGTGTCATCTAAAGATTGTGCATTAAGCTATTGTGAAATACGATATTTTAGGTAGATACCTAGTTATTTTGATGGTTTATAATATGTATCTATATTAGGGTGGTCCAAAATTTTTTTTTTATTATTTTTCATCTGACCGCTCCGTGAATTTGTTATATGTATTCATAGTAATAACATAGTAAAATTTCAGCGAGATGGCTCAAGTAAAAAGGGGTGCTCAATCGAGTGTTGTTTTTGAAATTTTTGTGTAAAATGCTTAATTTGTACTTTTTAATATATTATAATAAAACTAATATAAAACTTTTTTCCACTTAATTTTATTTGACTGTAACCAGGTTCAGCCTGTCAAGACCATCTTCAGGCTTATATACACAAATATGGGGGAGGGTAAGAGGGGTGGTCTACAAGGATTTTATTCGAATATGTGGGTTTTCTTACAATTGTTACTAAGTGGTCTTTGGCTGTCTAATTTCTAATTATTTTGGTTTTTTCCAGTAGGCATAATTACCTCGGGCTTGTAGCTTTACTTCAATATTGTTTGGGAAAAACCTTACAAGTATCATGCATTATTAATGACCTAATTTTTAGTGTTGTCAAATTGTTATTATATTTATGGTGATATAATTATTCCAGGTCATTAATAATGCATATTACTTTTAAGGTTTTTCCCAAACATTATTGAAGTAAGGCCACAAGTCCGAGGTAATTAAGCCTACTGGAAAAAACCAAAATAATTAGAAATTAGACAGCCAAAAACCACTTAGTAACAATTGTAAGAAAACCCATATATTCGAATAAAATCCTTGTAGACCACCCCTCTCCCCCTACCCTATATTTGTGTATATAAACCGTGAGTTATGAATAATTATTATCAGTCTGAATATGGCAGTGTGCTAAACTATTAAATAAATATTAAAATAAAGTACTGAAGAGTTTTATAGACAAATTTAAACACTTATTTCGTAGACTGTGAAGTGAATCAGTGTGATAAAATGTGTTCATCTACTCGAAAAAAAGACAAAGTTTTTCTACTTGGGGTTCGAGATATTGAGCCATTGATGAGGTTTAATCAACTTCCTACTCTTCGGCAAGTTTTACTCCGTTTTCACCACATATTATATGAATCAAAAAATGTGAAAAACTCCGCGCATATACTTATTCCAGAACTTATAAAAGTATGGAGTAAATCTAGTATTCCGACCGGACAACAAAATCATTGCATTGAAAAACTGATTAAATTTCATAAGAACTGGTTGCTATTGAAGAAAAATCGAAGAAGAAATTCTGAAGCACAAAGAAAAAGAGAGTATTTGTTTACAAAAGAACTAGACAAAATTTTTGATATTGCCCATGGAAGCGCTTTGAATTTGATCAAAATTGCGGAAGACAGCGTTTCTCATCGATCAAAGAGGAGAACGTTAGATGATAATGACCTCAATCGACAAGAAACTAGAAAAGGTCAAAGAACGCTCTCTAAAACGGAAACAAAGATCTGAAGAATTGAGAGAAATGGCTGAAATCAAGGACTCTTTCTTGCAATTACCTCCTGAGACTTGGAATGACAATGTTGATTACCTTCAAGGCAAAAGCTGCGTCACAAATTTGCGTGTTGTTAATGATACAGCGGAGAGAGGAGTTAAACTGTTTGAAGATTACAACACGTTACTCACTAAGACTGAGGAAGAAAAGCAATTTTTACTTCACATCGTTGAACAAAACAGAAAAATCGTTTCCACTGAAATATCCAAAAAGGAGTTAACAAACATAGTTTTGAAAGATTGCGACTAATATTATGTTAAGTATTACTTTGTTACAAAATTTTATTCATATTTAAATAATTTGTATACTTATTTGATTAAAATACTTGTAATATTAATAAACCTTAAATTACGTGTTTTATTTAAAATCCTGAAATTTTGTCAAAAACTTATAATTCGATGAGCACCCCCTTGCATATAAGATAAGGGGCTGAAATTTTTAACACATCATAGGAATGGTAGGTGTAACAAATCAAGGGTACGGCTACACCTATATTTGATTTTTTTTTTTTTACTATATAGGCCTGGACCACCTTAATCTATATATACCTACTGACTTCGGTCAGGTGGGATGTTTGTACGGTATCACAACCACAACATAAATCTGCCCTGGCGACGCCATCGCCTGCAAAGTTAATAGATGTTAAAAAAGCAGATTGTCGTGAAGTAGCTGGGACTTCCGATTGACTCACGGCTCATATGGAAACATCATATTAGTCATTCAAAATTAAATGTTTCTTCAGTGACCAGTGTACTGTACAGATTACGTGGATTGGTTCCCACCTCTATATTATGATCATTGTACTTTGCTATGATTCATTCCTACTTGGTCTACCTTTCGAGTACCTGGGGTTTCACTACCAAGAAAATGATATCTGAGCTGATCATTTTTGGCTTGCCATGGGATTTTTCCGATAAGCACTAGTATTACCGTTTACGATTATTCCTAGCCATGAGATAACAAACATTATTTTAAATATGATTCATTGCCATACTCGCACAAATATAAAACTTAACTATAATCATGACGATCAACAACATGATACACGACAACACCACAAACTACACATATCAAAAATACACTCACAAAATGCGGGCTGAAATCATTGGAATACATTGCTTACACCAGCTATAACAAGTTGCCTGAGGAATTGAGACGTGTGTGCGCTTCGGACAAATCTCGAAATGATGTCCTGAGATCTTATTTTTTTAAATGCTATTTTTTTGTTGTTTTTATGTTTTCATTTACATATTTGCCTTCAAAACGTTGTTAAACTTAATTTTTATGTAGCAAAAATGAACAGTCCCAAAATGAGTTGAATTGATAACTCATCGGAATGCAACATTGTTGCATGTCTTTAAATAAATAAATAAACAAGTACCTTAACCCCTGCGATCATATTGAAAATTAATAATAATAGTTGGATGACTTGTATAGCGCCGTTTTTGTGAGAAATCACCTCAAGGGCGCTGTAAATTGGATTTCCTGCTAAAAAGGTTGTGCATCACTGATGGTGCACGTAGACTTTCTACCTACTCATATATACATACAAATAACAGAGGCCGAAGAAAACTATTGTCCCATCTACATAGATTACAAACTATACCAATTTAAAGTAAAGTTAAATTTTGAAGTTAAAGTTTTCGTTGGCCAATTGGCCGCAGGCTCTTTTCTTAAAGTTGTACCAATAATATAACGTAGAAATATCGTATGCCGAACTTAACGGGGAGAGGGACGTCCGAGAGTTATTATTTATTAATTCAAAATAATGATAATATTATTGTGCAATACGATAAACATGGTCTTTTTAAAGAGAAAATTATTTATAACGTTTTTTTTTTTAAATTTGCTTAGCATTTATCAAAATATAATCAGAAATATTACACATTTATGACCGTTCTACGCATGTTTTACAAGAATATTTAAAAAGTTGAATATCCTTAAAAAATGCTGTGAAGATTTTTCTGTAATATGTCGATAACATAAATTAAAAAAGAACAGTGTGTAGTTAAATTTTTTCATGAACACTGCGTAACTTTAATGATTGTTTTTTTTTTTTTTGTAATGCGGATTACAAATCTTTCGTTATGTTTATTTACAAAAACGCAACGAGAAAGGATTAAAAATACTTTTCTCCACTTTAAAAATCATATTCGTATTTTAAATATTTTGTAAAACATACAATGGGACGGCCGGAAAAAGTAATATTTCCGATTAGATTTTGGTAAATACTAAGCCTAAGTAAATTTATAAAATATTTAATAAATATTTTTCTATTTATAAACATTATGTTTATCGTAATGCGTAATAATACTATCATTATTTTGAATTAATAAATAATAACTCTCCGACGTCCCTCTCGCCCTTAACCAGGAATCGCAACTGCCTATTTACTGAGGGGGCCGACAAAAAGTTATCTGTCTCCCTCTGTCGCCTTTGTAATCAATCACCCAGAGACGTTCGGCAGGCACATTTACTTTTCTAATGTAATCAATTGTCGCTGTTTTTTTACCGCAGAGGGAATATTTTTTCAGCAGCGCCTTTGGCGTTTTTGTATGTTTTTTCCCAACCCGGTAAATTGCTTTTCCTATTGTTGTGGTTTCACCAAGTTTTTTATTCGTTTCAATCATCGGTAATCAATTATTTATTTGCAAGGGTGACTGTAGGCTGTAGGCACGCATCTTGACGAATCGATATCTGTATCATCTCTCACCGTAGTGGTAAGCGGAAAACATAATATATAGGCAGGTATCTAATATAAATTTGGAGGTATATATCTGCGTATCTGTCTGTCAATGTATATTTTACGAATGTTGTCTAATTCTCAAAATCTTCACCGATTTTTTACAAAATCAGTATAGATAAGATAAGGGGGTAGTTAAAATCTTTTGCCGAAATGCACAATTTTGAGGCCATCTTGAATTTCGAGAGTTTGGCACTGATTTATTTCAAAATCGGTAAAGGGAAAGTTAGGGTAGAGCAGAATTCGAATCTAAAGTCGAAATGCACATTTTCGCCGGCCATCTTAACTTTCTAGGATTCTCCACCGATTTGATTCTAAAGCAGCCATTTTGAATTTTTAGAGATCTGCACCGGTTTGGTTTAAAATTGGTATAGGGATGGTTAGGGGGAGCTGAACTCGAATCTCATGTCAAATGCACAACAGAGTTTTGCACCGATTTGTTTCAAAATCAGTATAGGAGAAATTAGAGGAGCTGAACTCTATTACAAAATTTCGGAAGCTATTTTCAAATTTCAAAGTTTACTCCGGTTTGGTCTTAAATCGGTATTGGGGAAGTTAGGGGGGAGCTAAACTCGAATATTTTGCCAATTTTCACAATATGACTGATCACTGGATTATGCCAGTCCGTTGTTTCAATAGGTAGACTAACAATGCAAAGCGATTACTGGAATGCCTTGAAGTGGAAAAGAGAAATACCGGGAATGTGTTGTACAGGAGGAAAAGATGCTTCTTGCCGTATTTTCAGAACCACCAAAACCTTTTGAGGGATTAATGCGAGGGACAACGCAGGAAAAAAAAATAAAAACACACATTTTAACGAATATTCTCGGATATGATTCAGCATTCCAGATATCCCTTGGAGCAAACATTCTAAAGGAGACTGATTTTATGCATAGAGGTATATAAATTGTGTCATTGTTCCTTGCAAAATGTTCTCGCACGTGAAGTACGAAGGGGGTGAAGCGGTTGTCGATGTCGACGGAATCCTTCCGACCGCGAACGAACGGAATGCACCGCCGGCCGCGCCACCGCCCCGAAGCATTTCTTACCGGTGGCGCATAGCGATTTTCAACTCTCTGAGTTTTTCTTAACAATAAAAAGGCCAATTTATTATATATTGATTACAATTTATTTTAATTTAACAGTTTTTTACTTTTACCTTAAAATATTACACTCAGTTTACACTAGAATTCACCTCCAACCGTTTCTACACAATGCATAACCCCGAGCAATGCCGGGTACACGACAGCTGATATTTTATATGTTTTGCTTTTAGATAAACATAATTTCCCCCGTTGATAACAAATACAGAGATAGGCATTGTTGCGTATAGAATTGCCTGATGATTATGTAATCCCTAAACCCAGCCATTATCACTGTATAGTATTGAGATCCTAGTGTTAAAATATTGGTATTGAGTATTATTTTTCTCTGTCAAGTCGAATTGAAAATACGGTATATACGTACTAAGATTTTCATTTTCATTTGTTTTGTTGAAAATGTAAGGTGAATTCGCAAAAGGGCCAGGGGCCTGATTCCGGTTATTTTTTAGGATAATGCACTGTCCTTATGTTTAGGGTTAAAGGCATTTTGCTTAACTGCGATTTCGATTACATGTTAATGACAATACATTTTTAAAGGAGTGTGTGGTTTAATTATCACAGTGTTATTAAAAAATTATAGATGTAACACACATACTTAACACATGTAGTTTATTTTTTACTTACTTTACACTTGTAGTTCAATATACTCTTTAGAATCTAAATCTCTTTTATCTGACATTTCGGGCTTTTAGTATAGGTACTTTACAAATATTGCAATTTCGTTAATTTAGTTATTTTAATAGCACCGTTATGCAAAAAATGACTAACACTTTTTTTTTAGTCAATACTTACGATAATTTTGAGTTTTTATTTTACGCATATATCGATATTTTTAAAGAATGTCATTCGCTAAGTGACAGCTGTCATCTGAGAGAACCGGAACCAAAGTTAAGAAAAAAGTCTTTAAGCCTAAGGATAAGGACAATGCCTTATAATTGAAAAGAACCGGAATCCGGTTACAATATTAAAACGCATAGGTTGATTTAATTTAACATAATTGTTTGACGAAAAAGAAAATTAATAACCGTTACTCCATAATATGTTTTTAAAGGGATAAACAGTGAATGCCAAGCACCTCTGTCGTGGTATGCATTACCAATCATTTATCAAATACAGTTGTTTTTCTAAACTTACTACGGATTTTACACTCAGTGTGTGATATATTCTCATTAATCTTGCTTTCTTGAGGCTGTTCTTCTTAACTTGTCGAATGATGAATCTGAGGCACCGATCAGCTAACTGTTTTGTTGAGCATTCACTCTGTGTGCCTGTTTCCAAGCATTTTTTATCCTCAATTGTCTATGGAGGTGCCCGCCCACTTTTGCAGACTTTAAAATAGTGCCCGCCCACTTTCATAGAAAAACGTAAATTTCACATTTGAAGTTTCCCTTTTATGAAAAACAAGAAAAAAATAGCTTATAATGTGTGAAATAAGTTAGGTTACGTTCAGTTTTATTTAAAACATAAAAAAACATGTTTTAACTTTCGAAAACGGAAATAAATCTTTGTCATTCAATATTTGAATCGCGATAAATAGATCGCTAACTAATAATGACGTTTAACATTTAACTGAAATTTTTTCACCCTGTTGACACTTTTTATAACTAGTTCTTTGTTGAGGGGAACTTACTCCACAAAAATCGATATTCTAAATTGATCATAAATTTGAAAAGAGAATTTCGTTGGGAAGAACGTATTTGTACAATTGAACAATGTTGAGACAGGCTCAACAGTTGCTCAGTAGGGTTGGGAAGGACGGTCGTTAATCTTATTAATTTGATTTGCATAACTTTCGGATATCAGATTTTTATTATTATTTTAATTTTATTTTAATCACATACGTATAAATATTTGTTATTGATGCTGACGTATTGCCCATCTCACTATGTGTGAAACGCCTGTGTTGAGATGGCAATTTACAGGAGTGGTTTTTCAGCTAAGTTATTATATGCATATTATTAAAATGACATATAGATTATAATTTGGTAATAAATAAGATAAATTATAAAAAAAAAACACATTGAAAAGACAAAAGATTGAAAATAATTTAGAAGCCGTTTAATTTCAGTTACAATAAGATAATATATAAGATCAAATTGATAGCAATACAAATAAATTAAAAAAATAATTAAATAAATAAAAATAAATAAGGTTTATTGGAGGTGATTACTAGATACTTATCACCGGGTCACTTAAACTCCTTCCTACTTCTATTCATTGATCGTGTCCAAAACTTTTTAACCTCTCAGTTTTAATCTTATTCAAAACTGTTAGATAGGATTTGCATTTATTTCGGTTTGGCAGATCATTTAATATAAGTTAACCAGTCGTATTTATATACAGCGTATTTACCAGGTTTCCAACATCCCTTATGGATTAGACAGTGCCCAAACATCGTAGATACAAGTCACGGGTTCCGGACCTCCGGCTCTGGTCACATGGTTCGAGACCTCGCTTGTTTATCGGCTATAGCTCAGGGGGTTGTTTTATGGGACCCCTTCCAGCGGCTCTTACATAAATAACACCCCGAATCCGCACAACCCCCCGCCCCCACCCATTCCCGCCAACAGCGAGTAACCCAGATAGGCCGTCCTGCCAGGCACGTGGAAGATAAAGAACTTTCTCAAGATAATTAAAAGTGATGGCAAAAGACTGCCATGTTAGAACGGTTACAAAAATAATAACAAAAAATACCGTGACTTAAAACCTTACACGAATACTTAAAAATTTATGTTGTAAAATTCGTACTTGGTCATGTTGGTCTCTCTTTTTTCAGGTGAAGAAATAACCCTTGAATTTCCCACCCACCCTTCATTAGCTCCATTCTCAATTTGAAAAGCATGCGAAACGTACCACTTAGACAAGTGCGAGCAAGCATCAAGCAATATATGCAATCAAATCATCAACATTAATGAAAAGGCCCGGAATATCATTACGGTTACAATTGGTTACGTTTGTCCTTTTGACTGCTTAAAAAAATATTTTTTGGTTGGGAACTACCTCAAAGGCAAGGTGCGCAGCGTATAGATATGGTTATTCATTTCTTTACAATGTAAACACCAACCTACCAGGGTGTACTCTCAAATGCCACATTCAAGACTCCGGTGTGACAAGTTAATTGATATTTTTCACAAACTTTTATTTTTCTATTCCTTCCTCATCCGTTCCATTAATACCACCACTTTTTATTCACACTAAAACCTCGATCACACGGAGCGATTTTGTCACTGTTACGTTGCCGCTGCGAGTGATCGTCACTTGTTGTACCTGTTAGTAGACAATCACACGAAGCTACTGAATCTGTGAAGGTGGATGGTAACGAGTGAAATTTCCTACTTGCCGAAAAATACACGAAACAACTAGTGACTAGCGAATAATATTAGATAATGATAAAAAAATTTATTTGTCAATAAGTTTTTTTTACATATTGTACAATTTCAGCAATTGATAAAAAGGTCACTGCTTAGCTATACATTTCGGAGCCCGGAGTGCAGCTGGTTTTCAGCAGTGCCTCTAAGGATCAGATAAAGTTAAAGTTACATGCTATGCTTTACTGAATTTGTGTTGCATTGTTTATGCTCTTTCTGAGGGGATCTTAACTGGGTTGAAGGCCCCAACCAAGGAATGGAAAGGGACAAACATGTGGTGGTAACCAATTTACTAAAGTTGCTTTTTGTACTTGCTGGACGAAATATATTTAATATGTTTTTTTTCTACTATTCTTTATATCTCTATATACTTTATTACACTTTTTTTTCTAAATGTATCTAATTGCCATACTGTGGCAATACTATTTTTTTTTCTTTCATTCTATTTTGTATAATGGCAATTAACACAAGCTAAACTTTTCAATTTGACTGCCCTAAAACAGTTTTTCTTCCCAGTTGGGCAGTTAAAGCTTTCTAGTTTTATTGTTTAATAATGTGTGAATATTAAATTAAAAATAAACAAATCTTACATAAAATCTCTACACTTAAATAAAATTAAATAAAAAAGAGTTATGCAATCTAAAAATACAAAAAAAAAAAAAATCTTTAACGTTTCTATCTTTTTCTTAATTGCTACTATTCAAATAGTAGCGACGAAATCGCTCCGTGTGAGCGAGGCTTAAACATCGGGAGTGGTTGGAAGATATTGTCACCTGGGAATAAACCCGATTATATTTTACGACGATGATGAAAAACGTGAACAGATAAACTAGTTTCGGTTATTGTGGGAAAGGATGTATATCAACAAAAACTACGGATTTTTTTTCCAAAAATAACCAAACACGTATTTTGTACTCTAGGTAGATTTTTAAATATCTAAGTATCGTTGTATTCTAATAAATATATTACTCATGGGGTACCAACTATTTATACTTAATGTTCAATTCAAATTAAACATGCAAATCATTTACAAAGCTACTTCTTCGGGTATAAGAGGGAGAGCAACAGCAGGTACAGAGATATAAATGGGCGGGGGAAGAAGGGGAACTCGAGGGTTTACCAAGTGCGGGGCAAAACGTTAAGATTCATTGTTTGCTCAATTTCGAGTACTCCAAAATTATATAATCTCTAGTCTATAATCCATAATTTTAGATTAATCTTATAACGTTGTTAGGTAAGTACCAATTATACTTAACTGAACATCATAATATATTTGTTCAGTTGTTATTCAGCCCACTCAACATACGTTTTAATCTGAACAGATATTTTTTTATTTATAAATGAAATAAAAATTACTTTGTAATCACCACTTTATTAATATATACACATCAACATGTCTCGAAAGCGATGCTTTCCTCGTCAGGAATGTACAGAATACAAATATTAAAGTATTATGTATATTCCTAGTGCGGAAAGTATCGCTTTCGAAACATGTTGAAATATATATATATATTAAAAAAGTGGTAATTACAACGATACAGAATACAAATAATAAAGTATTATGTATATTCCTAGTGCGGAAAGCATCGCTTTCGAAACATGTTGAAATATATATATATATATATTAAAAAAAGTGGTGATTACAAAGATATTTTTAATTAATTTATTAATAATGACGCCAAGTGTACACCAATCTTTTGAAGAATTGTTGTATTTATAAATGGATTTAAAATTATTTTGTGTTCACCGCTCAAAGCCATAATTAAAATTATATTGATAATATAATTTAAATTATGGCTTTTTATACAGTAATACGTAATAAGCCCCGAAATTCAGACAAGGGTCTTCGGGGAAAAATCGACCATGTACCCCCTTAATTTAAAACAACCTGAAGGTTCATTTTCGTTCAAATCGAAACCTGGAACGCCTTGGCATGCCAAAAACCACCGTAAGCATATCGAATTTCAAAGAAAGCAAGGCTCAGATTTGTTATGAATGAAGTGGTGAATATAAAATAATTTTTAATTCATTTATTAATAATGACGCCACAAAGTGAATACCAATCTTTAGATGGAATTATAATTTTATATTTACTTATCTTTATAAAACATATAAGGGATTGATCAATCTTTGTCTCAATGGGAAATTCCTGTGTCGAGACAGACTTAGGGCACATACATTATATAATATGGTTAAATAATACAGTAATGAAATTTTATATTTTGTAAAGTTAATAGAATATTTAACAAATAATGGAGTAAGTTTCATCCTAATATGTAAACAATAATAAAAATGTTTCTATATAAAAGAATAGTTCAAGAAAAAAATATTATAAGAACATAGATTTTATATAGATGTTAGATTTTAGGATATTGCTTAGGTGTATAAATAGAGGTTAGGTTTTAAAAGATGTTTTTTTTTTAAATTTTTATAATCCAGGTGAAATGAAAAAAAAAAAATAAACATTATCTATTTAAATTAAGAGCCTGCATTTAAATTGGTGTAAACGCCGCTTTTTTAATTTTTAATTCAAGCAATACTAGTTAATCCATCTAAATTATCTACAAAGAGTTAGAAAAAATATTGAGATTAAATAAAGAATGCAAGGTTGATGTAATCGTAATGAGTAAGATTAAGAAAGGGACGCCTAGATGGTTTGGGCACGTACAGCGAATGAACGAAGAAAGGAGTGTAAGAAGAATATATGACGCGAATGCGAATGGAAGAAGAAGACGGGGACGACCATGGAAGACATAGCACGATTAAGTGAATCAAATACTTGAGTCGGGCCGTGTCAGAAGTCGGAAAAATAGAAGAGAATGTATGAGACGATCTATGAATGATCGAGTTGTTTGGCGGTCGTCCTTTCTGTAAACCCCGACGGGGAAACGGCGAGATGGTAAGTTAGTTAGTTTAGTTAGAAAAAATGCCTAACGTTTCCCGTGAAGAAAATTCGTAAACTGATGAACTTCTTTTAAATTTTATGAAATACACACTAAAATATCTAAAAGAGGTGCAGTGTGAAAACCAGTGAAAGCCATTTTGAACATTTTACCTAAAGTTCCAATGTTTATTTCATATAGACCTTAAAAGCTTACAATTTTTCACTGAAAACCTTATACTTTTTCTTAACTACTCGTACAGAATTGTTATGCAGAATGTAGGTTATTACTAATATTGCTTGCTTCAAGCAGACTAGAAAGTGTGCATTTTTGAATGCTGGTCTTTAATGGGCGTTTAATCTCTATACTTAAAAAATGAATGTTTGTATGTGTGTCTTCGATTTTCTATTCCGGTTTCGCTGAAACTGTGCTATAGTTTGTTTTTATTAGTGCCGGGAAGGTTTAGAGAGTAGTTTGAATGAAATCCAATATATAAAACGGTTGCTATAACGTCTTAAAATTAGTGTGCATAACATCGAACCCATCATGTTGCATTGAGGTTAGACCATAGACATTCCACTCTGGTTAGCCACAGATTACATATTCAATAGAAGGTTTGTTTAGATAGGATATTTTCAAAGTGGAAAACACAAGTATGTACCTACTTAAGAACTTTATTATTTAGATTGCTTCTTTGTTTAGAGATAGTCATAGTCGTCACAAAGCATTACTTTCTTTAATAAAAAAAAATTAATAAAAATAATTAAAAAAATCTCGAGCAAGGCCGGATACACATCAGCTGGCATATTATATATTTTTAATAATATTCTTCCACAAAGATACAATATTTCAAAACAAAACATTTGTCGACGCTCTTGCGACATGTTTTCTAATTTGTTGTGTGTGTAACAGAACTATCCGGCACTTAAAGCGTTTATTTAATAATGGTTTCCTCGATACGTTTTTGTAAAATTAATTAAATAATGAATCTAATGGCTGTTTTATGTTTTAAAAAAAAATAAATTATTTTTTATTATTTTCTACCATTTAAATCTAAACCATGCAAAAAGGCTTCCTTTTTAGAAAAATGTTTAAATCCCGGCTTGCGCAAGTAAATTTTATACGATTTTTAATTTTTAATTATTTTATTGAAGTTTAAAAACCTCATTGTAATATTTAATCATTGAATAAAATAATATTAACATAACCTAAATGAAACATGAAACCGAAAAAACAACAGAAAATAAAAAGATATCAGTCGCACCTGGGACTCGAATCCAGGACCTCTGTCTTTCCGGGACAACCGTTTTACTAACCACAATTTATATCATCTTCATCGATAACATATCTCAAATTCAAGACTTTGTCAATATTATCCTCTATTTTTAATCCCATATTATTGGCAGCTTTCTTTATGATGATTACAAAGTTCTATTATATATATATTGCTATTTATTTTCTGTTGTTTTTTCATGTTTCATTCAGGTTATGTTAATATTATCTTCTTCAATGATTAAATTTTATTTGATTCATTTGTGTTATTTTTCAAATTATTCATTTAAAATAACATACGGCATATTTGCAGCACGTTGCAGAGTGGTAGATACTTTTCAGTATCGCCCTGATGAAAGACCACCATTTTGAATCGAAACATTGATTGAAATGGATTTAGCCGTGTTTGAATAGCCAGGTACTTCCCCACCTTCCTCTTCTCTATCTCATTCTCCTTCCGACAACCTTCAGCCTCACAACGCACCCTTGTTGGAGAATATAAAAAAAAAATTAATGTAAGTCAAATTTAATAATATTATTATTAAGTTTTGCAAGTTTTTTTAGTTATTAATTATTGCGACAGCTGTTTCGGCGTTTCACAGAATTCTGAATTTTAATTGTTTTATAACTAAATCGATTTTACCTATAATAAATGATTATTATTTTTAAAAACCCCTCCAAATTAAAATGTGGTGGGAGTAAATGAAATCATATAAATAAGTCGCCACAATGTGGATTAGTGCGAAAATGGCCTTAAACGCTGAAACAGCTGTCACAATAATAATAAAAAAACTTATTACATTTGATTTACATTAAATTTAAAAAAAATAAATTAAATAGAGTTCTACGAATTAAACACAAAAACAATTAATAACTAATTGGGGAAGCCACTGTCATAGTCTCACTGGCTCTAGACGGTTGGGAACAGGTGGAACTCTTGTGCGGTACTTACATAAAAAAAGTTAGAGAGGTATAAATATAAATACAGTTTTTGTATTATTAATTTGATCTGGTACTTAACGTCGTTGGAAGGACGCACTTAAAAGCTTTTTGCCGAGTTAGTGTAATTGAAGGCGTAATTCCTTAGCTACGACGATAAACAAACTGATTAAAATGAAAATCGCTCATTTTAGTACGGCTTGGTCTCAATACGCTGTTACTTGTTACGTTGTTCCAGAGGATCCTTAACGGAGTAACAACCGACAAGTGGCCGTTAACCGGATCCCGCAGGATCTTGACGGGCGTTCGGATCCTGCTCCAGCTGTAGCAATAATTATGTTTTGCATTCGGAAAACGCGATCGCCCAAATATAAAAGCATTAAGTAAATGAGTTCTTTTTGCGAGAAGATTGAGGGTTAACGGCAAACGGCCATGATTCTGCCATCAAAAATAACGCCGCGGATTTAATGGAATCTTTCACAATTTAAAACGGAAGCTTTAACACAAAATGTCGGCTGGTAATGCTAAGGCTTCACTTCCGCTGTTCGCATTCAAAGCAGGCTTCTATTCGGGCTGCTTGATTTATCCGTCGTCATAATTTTGAATGACATTTTTGGAGTAAAAGCGTTATTGAGGCTTTTAATAAATATTTGTTTATAAATGCTTTAAGGAAGTTTTGTTACATATTAACGGTCTTGTTGCACCTCATCTAACTAACCCCTGCAAGAATTTTATGGATATTTTCCCAAAAGGTTATTTGAATCTTATTCACCACTAGTTGAAGTACCCGGCATTGTCCGGGCTCTTGTACGGTTCTGAGTAAAATTTGAATGATGTAATAACCCTACCCCTACCCTTACCCAGTAATTTTCCTCTTATTTTGAACGTCAAGGTGGCAAAATTTCATTAAGGTACCAACAATCTGCTTTAAGGTATAGGAAAGGGGGATGGGGGTGGTTTTTGAAATCTTATGTAAACAGTTACCTTTCTCTTGTTTTGCAGGTCAAGTGTGAAAAAGTCCATCAAGCTTGAAATAAAACTGTAGATTTGCATACAAAAGAAACACACACTGCCCGCCCGGGACAGTCTTCTTTATATACGTATATGAATACCGCACAAGAGTCCCAACTGCTCACAATCGTCTGGAGCCAGTGAGACTATGACATCCCCAATTGGGGAATGTTGTGAGGCTGAAGGTATTGGGGAGAGGAAGGAGAAGGGAAGAGGACGGTGCCGAAATACCTAGCTATTCAGATCTCGTCACCAAAGACGGCTAAAAGCCATTTCAAGCAACGCATATGATAGAAGAATAAGATAAAATATGATCATATTTGCATTTAATAGGTTTGGGTGGTTTTGTGATCACTTCTGAGAGGCAAAGAGTATTATTATAACTGTGTAGTTTAAATATACATAAGTACAGCGTTATGGCTTACATTCATTAGCAAATTTATGTTTTTAGTACGAACAAAATTGTAATTCATTAATTCAGAAGCTGCAAAAAAATTACATTAAAATAATGTTTGTCTAAGTTCCTAATCTCGACTTTGTGTCTAACGCATAGATTCCCAACCTTATTTGTCTCACCGCCCTCTCTTGGACAATATTTTCATTAGCGCCCCTCCCTGTTTCTTCTTACACGACAATGCGATAAATTATAATATGCACTGTGACTGAGAGACAATAACTCTCATTTCTGCGGTCGACTCTATCTATACCCAGACACGATCTTTTTATCACCCCTGTTCTTCATTATGATAGCTTTTTATTCTTGATAAATATTCTTAGACATATTTTATATATTTTATTATGTAGTACTAATTATTGTTCACCCGATAACAGGTCCAGAGAAACCAGGTTAGGTTTTATAACACAGAAACGAAAAAAAAACTATTGTTCCGTCTACAAATCAACACAATAATTGGACAATTGTTGAATGATGCTTTCAACGATGTATCTACGAAAAATGTGAATTCATGCGAAAAAGTTATTAATAATGTTTGTTTTCCCAATGTTCCTCATTTCAGCTCTTCACCACCCCCTATTTACCCTTGAGGCCACCATCGCTCCCTTGAATCCTTCCAACGCCCCTTGGGGGGGTGATATCGCCCACGTTGGAAATCTGTGGTCTAACGCATTCTTCGTATTTAATACTAAACCCTTCGGTCCTGAAAAACCCAAGGTTAAACACGTGTTAATAGTAATTAGGTAAATTTCACAATACGAAAAGACTTCATTTAATCCAAATTTACTAACACAAAATAAAAATTGACTGTAAAATGACCTCCATGACAGAATAATATAGATACGTGGAGAAATATATTTTTAATAAGATTATAATGAAATAAAATCAATGATAATTACTTGGTTTAAAACCATTACATTTACCTGATTAATTAAATAATTACTTGTTTATCCCGAAGAGGGGAGCTTTGCTCTCGAAACATGTAAATATTTACGTATTAAATACAGTGGTTTTAAACAAAGTAATTGTTAATGATTTAATAAATATGACTCCATGAAGTGATAATACATCCTTTGAAGAAATTATTTTGAAATATTTATGATTTAACATTGTTATATACATTTTTTCTTATACTGATATACTCGTACATATGCCATAACTGTAATCTTAAAAGATTTTGAATGACCTGTAGTTTATCCCAGAGTGGAAGATACTCTCAGTATCGCCCTGGTGAAAGACCACCATTCAGAATTGAAACGTTGCTTGAAATGGCTTTTAGCCGTGTTTGGTGACCAGATCTGAATAGCCAGGTATTCCCCACCTTCCTTTTCCCCCTCTCCTTCCCCTCCCCAATACCTTCAGCCTCACAACATTCCCCAATTGGGAATGCCATAGTCTCACCGGCTCCAGACGGTTGGGAGCAGTTGGGACTCTTGTGAGGTATTCATATAAAAAAAAAAAAAAAAAATCTGTATAATTTTGTCCTGTTTTTTTTTTTTAATTTCTTTATAGTTCATAAAAAAAAAACACCTCGGTTGAAAGAGTCATAGTCCAACTGGTTCTCATTGTGCAGTACTCACAATAAAAAAATAAAAAAACATCTCAACGCATTACCCACTACCCAGATTTCGAATGCAGTATAAATTAAGTATAAATAATGCCTCCGATTTATCACATCAATTAAACAGAACGAAATGAGAGTTTTCCGACCGTTTAAAGGGTTTAGTACCTGCTTTGAATTAAAACTTTTATAATAAATGACTTTTGATAGGGCTGCCGTGTACTTATTCATCCTTGAATGGAAAGTTGGTCGGGAAAAGTTCCTGAAATATTGGATTTGTTCGAATTATGAACTAAATTGGTATTATCGTCAAAAGGCATCCTTAACAGAGTTCTACAAACAGTAGGGATGTATACAAACATCGAGTTTCAAAACACGATGCTAAAGAATATCTTTTCAGATCACTGCTTTTTAAAATGCTGATGTATTTATAAATACATGTGTGTGTGTCAAAACATTGTTAACGTGGGTTAACAATGCGTAGGAGTGTCTACAAACATCAAGTTTCAAGACTTAGATGCTAATGAGTTTCGTTTCAAAATATCATTATTAGGGATGTATACAAACATCGAGTTTTAAAACACGATGCTAATGAGTATCGTTTCAGATTACTGCTTTTCAAAATACTGATGTATTTACAAATACATGTCTGTAAACATTGTTAACGTGGGTTTACAATGAGTGGGCGTGTCTACAAAAATCGAGTTGCAAGACAAGAATGCTAATGAGTTTCGTTTCAAAAGTTGATTATTTTTCAAAATGTGTCTCAGTAAGTCATTAATAGAGTTGTATAATGAATACGAATGTACACAAATAGCTAGTTTCAAAACAACAACTGTATATCAGGAAAATTGTATTACACGCACATAAACAACGTCACCACTACCCATCTATCGACCACTATCACGACACCAGATACTCAAGAGGTAATCCAATAGTTTCAACAAAAACCATGACATCCCTTGCTCATAGACAATTTTCATACTTTCATAATTTATATACCAAAATTGTTCAACTTCATACCCAATACATGGAAAACGAAAAGTACAAACGTCCTGCGTAAACTCCTTCATTTAGAAAGTGTCAAATGTGAACATATGCTGATTAATAGATATGTGCAATTTAAATAAAACCTTCATAATTAATTCATTATTACTCTACACTAAACAATATAATGCATGTCATACTTTATAAAAATACTTTTAAAAAAAACTTTATTTACTTTATGGATTCTTTTATGTACCATATATGTATATTAATATGAACTAAACTTGTCAATTTAACTGTCCTAAAACGGGATTTGTTCCTAGTTGGGCAGTCAAAGCCTTCTTAAATATTTTTGTTAAAAAACTTGTGTTTCAAATAAATATTAATATTTTTATTAAAAAAATTGATGCTTACAAGTTTCGTATAAATTAATCGTATTTTCATGGAAGAACATTGTACGTTGAAAACAAAAAAGTATAGCTTTACCCACACTTCAATCCTAAAAATAGTATAGCTGTACCCACACTTCAATCTTAAAAACATTAAAGCTTATTTATTATTTTTGTTATATTTTTTTATAAATAATCAATATAAATTATAAGTTGAGTTTAAAAACATAATTAATAAGTAATTACTTTGCTGAACATTGTATCATGAAAATTGGTAATAAAGATGTATCGAAACATCGAGTTTAATTAACACATCGATGCTAACGAGTTTCCTTTCAGAACATCGATTAATAGAAATATCGGTGCAGAACATCGTATTTATGTTAAAGATTATTGTATAATAACCTTGCGAAATGCATAGATTAGCGAAATTAATTTAACTCGCAAAATAGTTACCGTCATGATCTATGGAGTTTTAAAATATGCATTTATAGAGAATGCCACATTCTTTCTTCCATATTTATCGATTGTTTAATATGAAAAAAAAAGTGAAAATACTCGAGCGAAGCCGGGTAGTAAGGTCAGTAGTCCTATAAACATCGCATGAAAATTATATTGCCCTAGGAAATAAGGGGTGGGTTTGACGGGGGTGGGTAAGTTCGCTTGTAAATTAGCGATATGGACTAGAAGGCACAATACAAAGCTTGGAAGTTAGTAAGAATTGCGAACAAATTCGTGTAATTGAATACAATGAAAGGCACGTTTCGATTGGATAATGATTTATCGATATTTATTTGCCTTGTAAGACTAAATTTGTTCGAGATAAGGTAAAAGTTTCAATTGTTTGACTGGATGATGTTATTAATGAACGTTAAAATGTTATATGAAAGAAAGTACAAAAAATCAATATTTTTTACGCATTGCATATTCTCAATAAGAACTTTAAATTTTAGTAGCAATTCTTTCTTATATGTAGCAAACATTTTCTATCTCTATATTATATAGAATGAATGCTTGTCTGCCTGTCCTCGGTTTTCTCGAAAATTACTCTACTGGTTTCGCTGAAAATAGCCGTTTATTCTTATTGGTGTCGGGAAGGTTTACAGAGTAGGTTGAATGAATTCCAATATGTAAAACTGTTGCCATAACGTTTAAAAATTAGTATGAAAAATATTGAACTCGCCTTGTTGTTTTGAGGTTAGCCCATAGATAGATATACCACTCTGGTTAGCCACAGATTACATATTCAAAAGAAAAAGGTTGTTTTTGGTAGAATATTTTCAAAGTGGAGAATCCAATTAGGTACCTACTTAAGAAATTTATTATTTATATATATTTTGAAAAAAAAAATGTTTCGAAGAAATAAAATTTTCAAATGAATTTTTATAAAAAAAAAAAATTACTGCGAACGAAACCGAGTATATAGTGTCAAGCGAAAATGACTTTTTTCTTTGTGCTTGAGCTCCACAATACCTGATAAACCTGCTTGATTCCGTGCAAAGGAGGGCGATCCGTCTGATTGACAACCCGTAATAACTACGAGTTGCTATTTATAATGCACAGACGCAGTGTAGTTATGGAAAGTCTGTTCTATTGGTATTTCAATGGAGCCTGCTCGTAGAAACTTGCAGCATTGATTCCCAGTACATTGGCGCAAGTAAGCAAAACTCGACGGATACGATCGGAGGACAGTTGATATCGACTTTATAAGCACGGGTCGATTCTCCGACATAAAATAGAAGGCGAAAAAGCTAATATTGATGTAGTATGGTTATATAATATATCTAGAAAAAAGTATTATAATTAAGTATAAAGAGATGTGAAGGATGTAGTTGAGGAAAAAAACTTATGAACGTACTTATAATGAGATGAGAAAAACAAATATTATAGAGTAAACAATTATCGTAAGTCCCAATTTTTAAGACAACCTTAAAAATTTGAACCTGCATCAGTATTTCAGGTCAACACTCAAAACGTCACTTTCTAGGTTGCTAACTCGAGCAATACCACAAATAAATTATCTATAAATACTGTACATATATTTAGGTATAACGTATAAAATACAAAAACTGTAATTATCTAATTCTATGAATTACATCCTAAAATGTCTGAAAATAGGTGTAGTTTGAAAACCAGTGAAAAGAATTTTGAACGTTTTAAAGAATTTAAAAGATTATTGTCTTTTGTAACATTTTACATTTTCTTAATTATTCATAGATAATTTTCTGATTTTATTTTTATTTTTTATATGAATACCGCACAAGAGTCCCAACTGCTCCAAACCGTCTGGAACCAGTGAGACTATGGCATCCCCAATTGGGGAATGCTGTGAGGCTGAAAGTATTGGGGAGGGGAAGGAGAAGAGGAAGAGGAAGGTGGGGAAAATACCTGGCTATTCAGATCTGGTCACCATACACGGCTAAAAGCCATTTCAAGCAACGTTTCAATTCTGAGTGGTGGTCTTGATAAATCATTTGTAGTATTTCTTGAGATAGCAACCTACAAAGTGTTTATTTTTGGGACTGTTAACATTATAGTCCAAACCTACGTTTTTCTTCAAACATTCTCAGTTTAAGAAAAAAGTGGCATTTTTGTCGATTTCCTAACAAAAAACTGTTTGAACTTACGATACTCTTGTACGAGTACCAAAAGTGCGATATACTTAGGAATATTTCTTATTTTTAAATTGTATTTGTGCTTGTTTATTATTGTAAAAAAATATCCGGTGTTACATTTTGTCTCTTTTTCTTAGATTGTTGATAATCCCGGAGCTTTGTCTTTATGTAATTATTTGATTTCTCGTAAGAGGATTAGTTACAATTCATTTTTCTTGAAAATTCCTTGACACGTGCTTCTGTGGAGCCTTGACTTAATAAATTTATGATTACCTTTGTTATCATCATTACGGAATAAATCTCAACTGCTTCGACCCATTTTCCTGCTATTACCGTAAATAAATAATCAAAACGGTAATGGAAATCATTTCTCTTGAATAACTCCCTTCCAAGGTGTAATACTGCCTTTATTTTCACTTATTCGCGATCCGCACAGCGTTGTTGTAATATTTTTTTAAACAGACATTTTTGTTAATTTGAAATTTTGATGTTAAGGGTGAGTTTCTCAGACCAGATTCTGTATGAGGGTTACATTTAGGTTCGAATAATCTTTTTTATTTTTAAAGAGTTTTACTCACAATGCACATTTGTTACTTAATTTTATTTATTTTCTACCGGTTTCGACACATCCGTGTCATTCACTAGCTTTCTTAAAACGAGCCTAAACCCTTGATCCTAATATGACATTAATGAATAAAGTAAAGAAAATTATTTATTCCCCATTTCTAAGTAATCAAAACAATATAACATATTTAAATAAATCACATTGCCATTTAAATGCGGGGAAAATACATTATAAATGTAAGTACCTCACAGAATAGAGAATTTTAATCATTTTCTGAGTAAATCGGTTTTACCGATAATAATAATAAACACCATCCAAATACGAATTGGGTGGAGTAAATAAAATCATATAAGTAAGTCGTCGCAAAACTCTATATTTTTCTATATTTATTTTGTAATCAACATATTTATAGTTATTTGGTGGCGAATTCTGGAATTAATTCTGGAATACCAGAATTCGCCACCAAAAATTTCTTCAAAAGACTGGTATTCACTTTGTGGCGTCATTAATTAATAAATTAATCAAAAATTGCTTTGTAATCACCACTTTCTTTTAGGAAAGCTTCGCTTTCGAAACATGTTGACATGTATATATTAAAGTAGGCGATTACAATTAATTTTTAATTCATTTATTTACGAATTACATTGTTTACACCACCGTTTAAAATAGTGGTGTACACAAATTTTATTAATAAATTAATAAAATTATTTATATTAATGTTTAAAAATATATGTACTCGTACATAAAACTTGATTCATTAGTGAGAAAATATAAAATATTTTAATTCTGTATCATTGTGCAAGCGTAATGAGTAAGATTAAGAAAGGGACGCTTAGATGGTTCCGGCATGTAGAGCGAATGAACGAAGAAAGGAGTGTAAGAAGAATGTCTAACGCGAATTTGTATGAAAGAAGAAGTATAAGGATCAAATACTTGAGTCGGGCCATGTCAGAAGTCGGAATTACAGAAGAGAATGTATGAGGCGTTGTATGAATGTGAATGAAGCAAGAAATGTATGCCAAGATCGAGTTGTTTGGCGGTCCGTCCTCTCTGCCTATCCCTGCGGAGAAACTGCGTGATGGTTAGTTAGTTAGTTAGTTAGTTAGTTATCTTTATTACCGCTCCTGACCGTATGTACCAAGGTAATTTATTATGCCATTTCTTTCTGGATATCCCAAACATCTATTTGCAACCACTTGCGCATATTATATTATTTCACCCTCCTGTCTCATGAATGCTCAATCCAATTTAACAAATTTATCTGTCCAACTTCTTGTGCAACGTCGAAAAGATTACCCTTTGATCAGCAAAGATCACTTCGCGAGCAATTGTCGGGAACACTCCTTTGTTAAAAATGTTTCTCCATTTATCATGATCAAATGCAGTATATGATACGATACCCCGCCTTAGAATCGTTTCCTCGAGATTTTATTCCTCAATATAGAAATGCAAGGTATTCTCGTGTCTATGTTCAGATTGTCCGGGTCATTAAGCCCCGCTGCTAGCCGCGAGCCCCAAACAACTTGTCGGGAACTTTAAATTTATCGCCAACATTTATACTACAACCAGCGACCCCTCCCTTATTTGGGTCTATTTTTTTGCCCGTAATAAATTAAGCAGAAAATGGGCACCATTAAGTTTAGCATTAATCTTATTATTGCTCTTTTTTAAAGGCATTTGGTTACTGCTTGTAGCGAAGAAAAAGTTTGGTTGTAAACATCACGTTTCTTGTATTTAGATGCAGCGGTACCATCTGTTGGTCGGTACCGCTGCAAGTTGAGAATGTGGATGCGTTGCTAGGTTGGAATTTGCAGGTTCAATGGGTTACCTCATTTTGCATGCAAAATCATGTTACCACGATACACGGTAATAATATAAAGAGTGCTAATATATGTGACTCTAGGCCTATCGTTCAAAGATTTTGTTAATAAACATTTACACACGTGTAGTACAGGCAAAATAGGGTTTGAAAATGACAAATTTTGTGCATTCATGTAACTTTGCTTTTGGCAATAGAAATGAAGATCTGCAGAGTTCACGCAAATTAAAGTGATGGAACACCCCTCTAGGGGGAGAGAGGGGGGGGGGATCTCGAGAAAAATACATCTTTTACAACTAGGTCGAGTGGGGTATCGTTTATTACGTTTTCATTGGTGCTGGGAGACCACTGAGACTACTCCCAAATCTATAGGATCGATATTTGGCGAGATAAGAGAGGTTTTTAGTAAATACTCGTATATATATAAATGAGTTATTAGTATTATTGGCGCGTTATTTTGAAAACTGTTTTGCTTGACGACTGATCAAACAACCATAATTAACATTTTGGTCAAACGCTGATGGGCCGAGAATAACGGTTAACGGGACCTTATTCGAAGAGGGAAATGTTCAACATGACGCCGTTTGCCAATGTGAAGACGATGTCAAATTTGACGAATTTTCAAACAACCAGGCATTATGATTCTTTATAATTGTACGAGTATGTACCCAGGATAAAAATGAGTGCTGTCGAAATAAGCAAGTTAGCGAAGTGCCTTAAGTGTAAATTTGGTATATAATATGTACTTTCGTATCGTATCATATTTACTTCCTTTGAAATTGACTCAAAATCCTTTCACGATAACCTTGAATCAAGCTCTTTATCTGAAAGCATTCTCGCATTTTCCTCCGAGAATACTTCACGGAAATGAACCACAAAAACTTTACTACTGACCTGAAAGTCCCATATTCAATAAAGTCCATGGATTTTATTGGGAAGGTCTTGCGCTGTTGCCAAATCTCCACCGGGCATTATGCCGCGACACGTTTTCTTCCGTTTATGTCGGGCGCCGGTGCCAATTTGGTCGGACGTTCTCGTCTGCATGCCGCTTTATGTTGTGATACCCAAAAACTGGGTAGGCCCTGTATTTGTATAGCGTCGTTTTTGTGATAAATCACCTCAAGGGGGCTGTATTTATATATATATAAACTATAAAGTACCTACTAATAGATGAATTAAAATATAATATTTAATTTTTAAGCATCGCTTTCGAAACATGTAGATGTTATCTGTGTATATAAATAAAGTGGTGAATACAAAGTACATTATTTAATTCATTTTTTAATAATGGCGCCACAAAGTGAATACCAATCTTTTGAAGAAATTACCTGCTAATGGTTTCTATCCGACCTCCGCACGCTGCTTAACGGTCTATTCACATCTACCGGCACCGTGCAGTGCAGACTCGTACAGTGGCGGGCACGGCACAGAAGGGAGTATTCACATTACACCGTGCTTGAATGAGTTCAAAGATAAATAAGGCAGCAAATTTTTCCGTGACTGCCACTTTACGTGTCTGCGCTGCGCGGTGCTGGTCGATGTGAATAGATCTTTACGCTGTGATATGAAGTGTTGAAAGACGAGGAGAATGAAAATAGTAAAATCTCCCTGAAATATTTCAAATCCGGAACGAGACACATTGAAGAGTCTAAAAAATTAACATGTAAAAATTCGTTTCGGTTAACCCATATTTTTTCATATATTATGATACCCAGCAGTGGCGTGCATTGCTTTATGGCCAAAGGCAGGTTGTGTAGTTTTTCGTGTTCGGGTAAGAATTGTACAATAATTTTTTTTTTTTGAAAATTATCAATTTTATTATCATCTTTCGCTGATTGTTGTGGCCAACTGAATAAATGAGCGTACATGTTCTTTCCCAAATTCATTTACGTATATTTTACCACAAAAATCTTTCAACATTTTTCGGTTAATGCCAAAAAAACTATTTTGCGTCTTGTCATATTTTTTAACATTCTTTATTGGATATTTCAAAACTCTAAACTTCACGATAAAAGTGAGAAGAAAATCAAGAGTGTGTATTAAGTAAGTTCACCCCCATAAGGGCGAGTTTTTTCGATCAATATTATTGAATCTAAGAGGGTCATTGACTATTTTAGTTAATTTAATTTATACATGACCGCGCCATACTTACGCCAGGACTTTTCGATCAGCCCGAGATTGTAAGGCTTAGACTTTTGGATTCCTTGAGTTCGGTCAAGAATATCTTGACTCTGGCGCCTTATTGTTACTTGTTAGATTAAAAACGTAAATTTTAACACGGATATTATATTTGTGAGGATTTTTTTTATTTTTATATGAATACAGTCTATAAAGGCAGAAAAGCTGTGCCCTAATATTTTATTTTTATTTTTATGTGATACCATACAAGAGTCCCAACTGCTCCCAACCGTCTGGAGCCAGTGAGACTATGGCATTCCCAATTGGGAATGTTGTGAGGCTGAAGGTATTAGGGGGAGGAAGGAGAAGGGGAAGAGGAAGGTGGGGAAATACCTGGCTATTCAGATCTGGTCACCAAACACGGCTAAAAGCCATTTCAAGCAACGTTTCAATTCTGAATGGTGGTCTTTCACCAGGGCGATACTGAGAGTATCTTCCACTCTGGAACGTGCGCAAATATACTATATATTATTTTTTAATGAATTAATTGCGAAACAACACAAATTAATTAAATGAAATTTGCTTACGCACGCCGGGATTTGAACCGTCGACCTTCGGATTCGTAGTCGAGAGCCTTACCCCTCGACCATGGAGGCCGCCGATAATACAAAGGTCTAACAAGGTTTCAATATCTCTACAGTATTATAATGAAAGTTGTTTTTTTCTGAGAATTTGGTGATAAAAAAAGAAGGAATCATGCAGTTGATGCACTTTATAACTTTGACATTTGAAAGGCATAGAAAGGTGTAATAAAATGAGGTAAATTGTCGATTAATTGGTTCACCCCGAATAATTTCTAACACAAAGGTGCAATCTCATACTAAATTGAACTATAAATGGCTAAAGCAAATAATAATATTAAAATAAATAATACCAATGAAATAATCAACTAAAATGATCTTATTATTTGGACCAAACAACAATTATTTAATCAAGCCGTCATCAGGTTTCAAGAATCTTACCGCTCTGTTACCGAGTTTGTCTTTTAACATGTAATAAAGTTCGTATGATAAGGAGTGAGAAGGAGATCACATTTTTAAGGTAATTAAATCAACGAAATATTACAGTTTTCATTAGGTACTTTGAAGACATAGAGTCCGACCTGGAGAGAGTGGGAGTAAGTTTGCTCTGACTAAAAATGAATAGATTAAAGCGTTTTGTTAAATTACCTCACCAAGGAATTTAAATAACCCCCTGCCACATACTTAAAAAGAAAGAAATAAGTTACAATAGCTATCAAAGGAACATTGACAAATAAATACAGCAAAAATACAAAAAAAATCACTATATTGATAGTCTAAACACCAGTTTTATAAACCAACTACCAATTTTCCGTCCGATTTTTATCTTGAATAATTACCATTCGCTCGTCATCACTTTCACTGCTCGACAGGGAATTCATTTCACAAATGCAAATTATATATTGTCCTTTTTATTAAAATAGCGCATGGTTTCAAATAAGCAATCGTTGGGAGAGAACTAACAGCTCTCAAACGACAGGACGAACGTTTATAAAACGCGAAATCGGGCGGTAGATCAAATATTAGTTAAATATGATATCAAGCGTTACGAACGGATGGTTATAAAACAGTCCCCAAAGGAAAAATTGTACTAATAGGAGATAGCAACCATACTATATTTCGAGTTTCTGGATATGAATGCTGGGGGAATAAGAATATAATTTTTAGCCTTCAGCCTCACAAGTATAACCACAAGAAATAATCCAAAACAACCCTTAAAAGCAACTGATCTACGAATATATAATAAATTATCACAGAGTAAAATTTTTAAGCACGCAGAGAGAAGATAACTCAAATTCACTTAGAATGTTTGCGCATAATATTTAGAAATTCCGCAGACTAATCTGTTCATCTCTAAAGGCTCGGAGAATTCCTTTCAAAATATGGAAATCATCATAGTAATATTTGTAATACGAGGAAAATTTACTTATCAAAGAGGACAATTATCCACATCGTGCGAAGGTACTCTCACTACCCAGCGGGTACAATAAATACTTGTTTCGAGCCTTTGACAACTAATCAAAGCCTATGTTAGGCGCAAAATATCACGGTGATATTCCTTATACTCATTATGAACGGTTCGGCTATTTCAGCAGACGTAAAGTAAACACAACCTGATTACGTCTTGATAAATCCTCCATTAAAACTGTATTTACCGTAACTAATTAACAATTTAGGTAACTTTTAACCTAAAATTGAATTTGAAAAAAAACTATTATGTAACACTTTGAAGTGCGTAGGCCTTTGAATTCTGGTGGTTGTGGTTTCGATTCCCTTGATCGTGAAATTGATTTCTATTAACAAGATGTCTGGGATATTTGACCTTGGGTTTATGAATTTTAGAGTAATAATATTCGCGTATTAACGTCATTTGCGACTGCGCTATTTTTGTTGGTTCTTCAAGCATATCATTTAACATAAACTCATTTTGACCTTGCAGGGCCCAAAGACCATATAAAATGACTTTTTATATTTATTTATTTATAATTTTTTTTTTTACATAATATCTGTATCAAACGTGTTTAGATTGAATCACTTTAAACGGATAAAACATATTTCTTTATAACCAAATATAAATTGTTGCACAACACGTGTAAATAAACAAGTTAAGATTGCACCACAAAATGCAATACCAAGCGAGCCGAAAGCCTATCTTTCACCATAAACAAGTCAAAATTACACCACAAAATGCAATGATTTCACAACAACTGCAAATAATGTTGCCAGCGCTCTATAAAAATCGTACACACAGAGGAACGTGCTGTCTTTTCACTTCAACCGCAGAATGGACAACATGTCCTCGCTTTGATACCTCCACCTGCCGCTGCCAAACAAGAACAATCTTCTTCAATCTCCATTGGGAAAATACCAAACACCTTCCACAAGAGGATTCGGAAATCACAATAGTCGTGTCGGTGCCTAAATATTTACATTCTTTTCCTTGTGCGGGTCTTATACATCTCATACAATATCTAAATCATTAGAATTAATGAATTGAAGTTAAACTTTTAAAGTTACTTCTCCAATTTAAAGTCATCGAACTTTCCGATCGGCACATCACGTGCTCAGTAATACAAACTACCCTACAAATGAGTTTTTAGTAATGCTAACAATACTCGTATATGTGTACTTATTTTGTGGCATTATTATTAATAAAATTAAATGACGTACTTTGTTTACACCACTGTTTAATATATTGTGGGTCAGCTCTTCACTCAATGATGCGGCTATCACTCTGAAAAACGATTCCTAAAATTAAATAAATTTATACTATTGTATGAAGCTATCACTTTGTGGTTATCCATTATAATCAAATGAAACAATCAAACTTTGTTTTAACGACATTTTAATAAATTTAATTACCTACTTGAAAATATTCTACCTGAACAAACCTCCTTCTTTTGAATGTGTAATCTGTGGCTAACCAGAGTGGTATATGTATGGGCTAACCTCAATACAAAATGGCGGGTTCAATATTTATAAAACGTTATAGCAACAGTTTTACATATTGGCTTTCATTCAAACTACTCTCTGAACCTTACCGGCACTAATAAGAACAAACTGTGTTATTTTCTGCGGAGTCTGTCGAGGACACACAGACAAACGTTTATTTTAATATAAAGAAGATAGAATTTTTCAAACAATTTAGTTTTTAAGACCCGCTTGAACTCTGGATGTTAGCAATATTTGGGGGAAGCTTGCGCGATCATAGTACACGGGTTTATTTGAACGAGAGGGTTCAGCTAATCGGTTAGCAGTATTAAAATCTGCTGACCTCAGGGTAAGCTGTCTATCACCTGGGTCCTGTCGGACACGTAGTTCAGATAAATAGGCTGGTGCCTTTCATTGAAGCGCTTTGAAGGTTGTTGGAGATAAACTCTTTTAGTGTTCCATCCTTAAAAATCTTCACTTTTCATTATTATGTCATATCGTTTATATTAAACCACTCAGTATTAAGGATTCATAATGATAAACGTCCACGATCAAAATTAAACGGTATTAAAATTCACCTGTTGTGTTTTCGGCTAAGTCAGTTTGGCGAACTTCACAAATGGTTTTATTTATTTCTAATTTATTCTAAGTTCATTAGGGACGTTGGTAACGTAGGTATTGAGGTTGGCTTTAAATTGGTAATTTATCAAATATGGCACGTGTAAAAGGAAGGTGTGGCGAGGGGGAGGGACTGAGCACCCAACTCAAGCAAGGGAAGTAAATTAAAACGTAACCGTCAAGGGTTTCGGGCGGAGGTTCTTTATGAACCTCCCTTTCCTTCAACCCTTTCGAATGAAAATTTATTTAAATACATTTTTTATTTATACCAAAACAAAAACAGGGATCATGAATATATTATGCGTTGGTAGCTAGAGCATTATTCAGCTGAGAGTTGAAATATTTTTTTAATAAAATAAACGTTTTTCTTTTATTATTATCAAATTTGACTCATTTGTAGGAACCTCAAAATTTCACGCCTTTTTTTTGGTGAAAATCGCGTTTTTTTTGCGAAATTCACTTTATTAAAAAAATTGCTTTATTTGCCTGAAAATTGGGAATTTTAGGTCATTCTCGTAAAAATGGCAAAAACCGTATGAAAATGACATATTTCGTCTGAAAATTTGCGTTATGGAAAACTCGGAGTCTAATGGTCTCTTTCATGAGTGGGTGAAACTGTGGGGCGGGTAAATGAAGCAATAGTGAGAAGAAAGACAAATTCTACTTCTTCTAAATCGTTATCTCGCTGTCAACGTCAATTGTGAAGGTGTATTCCGCTCTTGTCTACGTTGTTTCTCGCTAATAATCAATGCTCTTTCTATTTTATGAGCAAACTCCTTCTTATAATTAATTACCTGTAAATTTGAGTAGGTAGAGGAAGACCGCGAATGCGTTGGAGTGATCAAATGTCACAGGTATCCGAAACGACGCACGGTGGCGGATTTTGATGATTTGGCGCGTCACCTTTTCGTTGTTGTTTTTGAGTGTTAAATATGAAATTCCACTTTATTTTTATTATTTTTTATTAAACGAAATATTGCCAATGCTATGAATTAGTTTTACAACTTACTTTTCTACAGCTAAATGCAAAAAATAAACTAACGTAATTACCAGTAATTACATTCTGGACATAAATAACAGCGATATTTTGAATGTCAGTCGTTTGTGGGATACGTTTGTGGGGATGTGTGTTATGGTAAGATTAAAATTGTCAAGTAATTTTTTTGTAGAATACTAGCTGATGTATACCCTAATAGTATATAATATATAATATATAGTATATAATATAGTATATAATATAGTATATATTATATTATATATAGTATATAATATATATGTTTTTTTTTTAATAAAGTTATGAAGTTGTGCATTCTTGCCTGTCGATTGGGTACCATAATTGATTTGACACGAAAACAATACCCTGTGACGACTATCACTATCCCTAAACAAAGAAACATTCATTTTAAAATCTCACTTCTTTCCAAGCTTTTAAAAATATATATATTTATCTAAATTATAATGTTCTTACTGGAAAACACAAGTAGGTACCCACTTAATTGTGTTTTCCATTTTGAAAATATTCTACAAACACAAACCTTCTTCATTTGAATACGTAATCTGTGGCTAACCACAGTGGTATATCTATGGGCTAACCTCAATACAACATGGCGGGTTCAATATTTTTCATACTAATTTTAAAACTTTATAGTTTTACATATTGGATTTCATTCAAACTACTCTTTAAACCTTCCCGATACTAATAAGAACAAACTGCTGTTTTCAGCGAAACTGGTCAAGTTATTTTCGAGAAAATCGAGAACACACAGAAAAACATTCATTTTTACATATATAGATTTTCCATGGTAACCTCCTAATCTTAAATTAATTATAAATACATAAACAATGCCCATCAATAATGTGTTATCAGAGTTTGGAATGCTCTAGCAATTGGAAAACGTCACAAGAAAGAGCGGCTTTCCGAAAGGTAAATAAATCATGTTACGAATCATATTTATTAATAAATTATTAACAGACAAGTAAATGTACGTTAACATTCAATCAAAAGATTAGCGTTTTTTTGTTACATACTTTTGTAAACCGTCTTTAAAATTTTACTGAAAAAACATGTCTCATGTATTTTTCCCTTTGATTAAATATCTAGCCTATTTTTTGGACAGTTTAAAAAAAAATAAACATTTTATTTGTAAGCAGTACAAAATATAACCTTAACTTTATCTTTCTCAGACATAAACGTGTCTATATTTGAAGACTTAAATCTTTTGTAAAACAGGCATTCCTTAAAAATGTAATAAAATGAGTAAATGGATGTACTTGTATATGGATGAAACAGATATAGCTATTATACAAAAAAGACAGTGCTTTAATATCCTCTCAAAAGTTGAGTGAAAGTTTTGTAAAACATTTTATTTCTGCTCCATTAAAGATAAAACGTCTAAAAAAAAGTAAAAAAAAAAATTCTTTACTTTGAAGACAACACATGTATTTTTTTGTAAAAGAAGTGCTTTTACTGTTATATTAAGAAAGCATGTAAATTGATAAATATTTTCCGTAATTTTGTTTCTATTTTAAATTAATGATACGTATCCATAAATAATACTTTATCCGCCCACCTTCAAACACATCTAAATACCGTAGCGTATGTGCGCGCCCATATATCTCTCTTCTGCGACTCATTGCAGAGTAATTAATTACGGATGCAATTTTAAGTGGAATTTTTGATGTCAGAAGTTAATTGAAAATCATTATTTAAATGTTTAATGTATATCGGGAACATGCTGAAGTGAGTGTGCGACAGTGTCCGCCATGCAGCCCAGAATCGCGGGGAGTGGAAAATAGAGCAATGAGACACCGATTAAAGAAGAAGATAAGGATTTGGATAAGATAATATATTATTTTTATAAACAATAATTATTAGCCTGAAACACTCATCCAAAACTCACCTTCCGAGAAAAGATAAATGTCAAAGGGTTTGCGATAAGCCGACGTAGCTCAACGGTAGAGCATCTGACCGGCAATCAGAAGGGTGCAGGTTTGAGTCCTGTAGGCGACATTTATCTTTTCTCGGAAGGTTTTTTCAATTTGGATGAGTGTTTCAGGCTAATAATTATTGTTTATAAAAATAATTGTTACCCTTTGCGCTATACACAAAAATCTTGTCTTAAAAACTTTAGTTTATCAATTAATAAGATAATATATCTTTCATCTGTCATAAAATCATTTGAAATTATATGATGCACCCTCCTCTGCACAAAGTCTAGTATGTTGATTAAGAATTTGGAGGTTCTGAACGAGGTGGTAGCAAATTCAATAGTCGTGATAGATTGTCGAAAATATGAACAGAGACAAAAGTCTATATAGCTGCTGAAGAACCCGGAGTCGGTGCTAGGAATGACTTTCCTACGAATATAATGTCTGGGGTCTGATTCCAGTTCTTTTTAAGGATAAGGCACTCTCCTTTTCCTTAGGGTTTAAAACATTTTGCTTTACTGCGATTCCGGTTACTTGTCAAAAATAAAATATTTTAAAATGAATTTGTGGTTTAATTATTACAGTATTATTAAGCAACACAGGTTAATCACACATACATAATACGTGTAGTTTATTATTACTTACTTTACACATTCAAATTTTTTAAATTTAGGTCGCTTTATCTGACATTTCGGACTTTCGGCAAAGCTGCTTTACGAACATCGCAATTTCGTTTACTCAAATAAGTTAATAGCATTGATATACGACAAATGATTCACTAAACTAACGAAAATATTGAGTTTTTCTTTTGTTAAAACAACCCCAATATAGATATTTTTAAAGAATATCATTCGCTGTATACCATAACTGTCGTCCGAGAGAACCGGAGCCTCAGTAAAGCACACAGTCTTTAAGCCTTAGGTTAAGGACAATGCCGTATCCATAAAAAGAACCGGGATCAGAACTCTGGTTTCTTTCGCTTTCAGCACTACGGCAAATCGTTGAGATGCATTTTTGCACATTGCCATGAGCGCGGTGTAATTCATTGTCAAAGACACATACATCATTCAAACGACGTATCGTTGACATGATCTGATTAATAATAGTTAGTATGCGAAATACAATTTCAATCAATCATTTCTTATAGAGTGGCCATCTAGTTGTATCCATCTCAGAGCACGATGTATCTACCTGGTATTGGTGTCCGGAAATTAATGGTTCTTATGATGTTCGACAATTTCCGCGTCCGAGATTTTTCATTTCCCTAAGCGATTTCTGTGAATAGAATTACTTATTTGTTTATTTATGCTATCGAGATAATTACATTGCCCCGCGGGCTCAAAGGGTTGAATTAGTCGCAAATTCCCCGGAATCCCTGCTATGAAGTTAATTTTAATTAATATTATAATTATTATTGCACAATTTTATAGAGCGCCATTCTCCAATTAAATCACCCCACGGACGCATTAAATTGCTATTTCGGTTAGAAATTATATACCATGCTTTATTTTATGTGGTAAGTTCAGTAAGCTTGTAAAATTATAATACATCATAGACTTATACTATTAAGGTCAATTCGCATCAACTACCACCGCACAGAACAGTGCAGTACAGACACAGTACAGACGCGAGTACGGTTGTCTGAACGTCCACCACAACATGTTTGAGGATTTTATAATCCCATTCCCATATTTATTATCATTTTATAACCTAAATTCCCTGACTAATTAAATCAATTTTTCTCTATCCATCTTATCGGTTTTAGCAATATCTGCGTCTAATAATGCCAACTGACGCAGATGGCGGTGCTAACAGTATGTGTTCATACTAATTGCGCAGGCGTAGACGTTACAAGCGGCCACCAACACGTTAAAATATTCTAGGCGACAATCTCGACCTCGTGCATGTGCGAATATTTTACGCTTACATACGATGAATTATGAATATGTTCATAGATAATGTTGGCAACTAATGTTGTCATGTCTGTAGTATACAGTTTCGGACTTCGCGGTGCTGATAGATGTGAATAAACCTTAACTCATTAAAATCCAAAAAATCCATATGTATTTTTTTAATAGTTATGTTGGTAGGCACGATATTTCCAGTGGCGTGCAGTCCATAAGACTGAAAAGTTGTGCATACCCCAAGAAAACAGAATCATAATTTTTTTTAAGGTTTTTAAAAACTACGATAAATTTCTGATTAACACTTATTGGTCGGTGTATTTAGTTAGTACTAGTATGTTCATTTATTCAGTAGGTCATAATAATCAGCGGAAGATGATAAGAAAATGGCCGTTTTCTAATACGCGATGCGTGATAAATTAATTTAGTAAACAGGGTGTTAAGAGACGTACGTGACTTAATTTAACCAGTGACTCCTGGCCATATTTAGAGTAAAAAATAGGATTGAAATTTTGGTCTCCAGGGACGTTTTTTAATTTTTTTTAATTCATGAAAATTCTGGTAAATGACAGGTAGTGTAGAGGAGGGGGGTTGGGCGGTTACTCGGATGAGTGATTTTTTTTGTTTTGTTTTATTTATTTTTTAATTTAAAGGAAAAAAAACGGTAAAAAATGTCACTGGAGACCAAAATTTCGTTTACATTTTTTACTTCAAATATTTTTAAGAATCATTGGTGAAAGTAAGTTAGGTACGTCTCTTAACACCTTGAATATATATGTATTTTTTTTAAACCATTCTATTTAACATCAATGTAACAAAATGTAACACAAACCATATATAGAACAAAAAAACAATAAACTTTGCTTTTTGGTGTATATTTGTTTTTCTTGAAAACTTTACACAGCGTACTCTTGGTCTAAGAGCAATGCACGCCGCTGAATATTTTTCAGTACCCATATTTAATTTCGCGATGTTTGGTACTTCAATTCGACATCAGCTGGAAAAAAACATCTCCAATTAAACCTGCTAATAAATTAAGGTTATCCAATATGTATTTGTAGCTACGAAGCAATTAACCTTTCTGCCACCGCATAAAAAACACAAATCTTTAAGCCAACAACTTCGCTTCGCTTAAGTTTGATTTGATTCTCTGATTCAATCAACCTTTTAGCAAATTAAACAATCCAGATGGTGGTTTAAATCGCTTCTGCTAGGCAAACACCGAAGCGCAAAGTAAATTAATAACTTGAAACTTAACTTTTAGTTTGTGTTAACGTTTTGTTAGGCTACTTGTTTGGAATGTGCCTGATTTAAAATGGCTTAAGAACGGTTCGGGTCTGATCAACCTAACTTAAGTTCTGCTAAGGGTAAGTTCGACTCAAATTAAGCCCCGCTTAGTGCTCAGTCTACATACTAAACGTTACTTAGAGGGTGGGCTTTCGATAGTTGGATGTTGTTATGCAATAATCGTTTAATCCACCACACACTACAAGTTAGAGTTGAAGTTTTAAACAAGATGAAGAAATTTGTGTGCGAAAGGAAAATGGAGACAAGTCAATTCATTAAGTTTTGAGATCAGTATGCAAAGTCGCGCTTAGCCTCATAAATGAAAAATCTAAATGTAAACTGGATGAAAATAGTCTATTTTTGAAGCAAAAGACTTGATAAAACATTTTACGATACAGTATGTAAAACTAAGGCAAGGATAAAAGGTCGAATGAACCTATTTTGATTATTTTTTCTTTCTTACATTTAATTAAAATTAAAATGAAATTAAAAACTGCGTGTTTAGACGTGTTGAGTTGCTTAGAATCTTTAATATAGGTTTATACTTTTAAACATTTTTTTGATTCTTATTGACTTCATGTCAACCACATGTAATTTTCACGGACAACTGACATTACAACAAACTAGGTTAGGTTAGGATAGTTTCTGTTAAGTATTAAAAATATATATATATTACATTAACTCCACACAGGAGGCCCTGTTGAAAATATGTTTCATGTCATCTTTGAGGATGCTGTGTGGAGGGTCTTTTTGAACAGAGGAAGGAGGAAATACAGAGGCCGGCAAATCGTTCCACAGCCGGGCTGTTGCACTCAATAACGAATAGTAGAAACGACCCGTTCTCATGTGACAAATGTCAACCGTGTACAAATGTTAGGCGCGCGTTTTGTGTGTTTCCTCATTATTCATCAGTGATGAAAGGATTAATGACGCTAGTTCCTCAGAGCATCTTCCATTGAAATACCGGTAGAAAAAGAACAGCATTCCCACCTGACACCGTGCTTTAAAGATTGCTATCCGTTTGTTAAGATAGGGGAATCTATCAAACGTAACGCCCTTTTCTGCACAGAGTCAAGGGTTTTTTTTCAGATATTTTGGGGCTTCAAACCGGAGGTGGCTGCCAAATTCAGCAGTTGTGTACTATTAAAGTATCTCCGGGCTCTGTACAGTACGCCCAGCTTCTGAGAGGCTAACTTAACTCTGGCTTAATGTTAGGTGGTCACTTAAAGTTCACACCAAACATATCAATGGAAGGCATGTTGGGAATATTGCTTCCGTTGAAGGGGACTAGATTATCAATTGCCATTATTAACAAGTTTAGATTAGATTATTTTGCATTTTTGACCAACCATTAACAGTTAACAGTTAAGTTAGTTGGTGTACTGTTGGTTAAAATAAATAAAATGTGAAAGTTTTCAAAAATAATGTTGCACACTTAAATTATAATTTTATTTACCATATTTAACTTAAAATAGAACACATGTACATTATATGTATTCTAATATGAACATAATATCTACATACATTTAAAAATTACAAATCAAACTTTAAAATACACGAATTAAAAATTGCACTTTACGCATTTCGTCACTTTCTTCTTAAATTTAAAAAAAAATTCCTCTTCTTTTATATTGGCCGGTATTACTTGGAAAATCTTCATGGCTCTATATAGTGATGAGTTTTGCGATTTTGTTTTCTTTCGAAAGGGAAGTCTTATTTCATTTCTTCTTCTTGTAGTGTGGTTATGTCTGTGTTGATGTTTATTAATTTTTCTCAAGAATTCACAATTTTGTCGTCCATTAAACACTTTAAAGAGAAAAAGTATTACATTTGAGTATATTATTTGCTCAAAAGACAGTATGTTTAGATCCCTTACCATTTTTTTAAAACTCTTGTTGAATATTTGTTTCGTTTTGAAATTATTCGCATTGCTTTGTTTTACAAAACTGTTAGTTTTCTAAAATGCTCCACTTTTGACAAGCACAGAATACTGCTACAAGAATTAATATCAGGAACAATGATGGCATTATTGAAATGTGGGTTGAATTGCTTTCACATAATACCGTCTTAAACATAACTTGAGTCGGTTGTTAAAGTGATCATTATTTACTTACGATTATTTGGATAATAGAAACTGACTTTATTGCCAAAAGGCTGTTTTAGTATTTGAACATAAGGTGCTTCTAACCGTTTTACATTCAAACAATAGGTACAGCAAGTGAAAACGCAAGTTCGAGTCGAATTTAGTTGCTTTTTCAATTTTCTCATAATCTAAGATCCAGAACCGTTATATCGGACGTCCAAATTATAACACGTATTTAGAAAATGGCAGAAATGCTCTTACGTAATCACATGCAAAAAATGCGTCACCGCATCGAGGTGACGCACTTCAGATGACGCATTTAATGACGTTAATGGCAGTTGTTGACGTCACTATTTCTGGGACATACACCAGTGACGTCAACAAAATTATTAAAGACGTCATGACTGACCTGTTTCTATCAATTTTAATGACGTCAATCACTGTAAACATACGTCAATTGTTTTATTGAGAAAAAACACATAAATAGAGAAGTTATTTTAGTGAACGAGCATTGTGAAAAAGTTATTCGGCTTTCATTGACCTATATTCTATACCTCTACAAAAGTCCTACTGACAGATTAAAGTGTCGATGTGTATCGGTTTTTCCCTCCGAAATACTGTATTTGTATGTGTTCCGTACAACCGTAATTAAACATGTAAATGTTATATAAAACTATGTTAGTAAATAAGTAAAAAATAATTAATGGAAATCCGAGACACCATATGTATATCAAATATATTCGGGTGGAATCTCGCAGTCATAAGGAAAGATAGCAGCCAAACAATATGGCAGTTAATAGCAGATAATATTTGTTATATAATTGAAAATACACTTTGCATATACCACTTTACTTAAAATATATAAATATTTCTACATGTTTCGATAGCAATATTCATTTATTCCTGAAGATGATAGCATTGCTATGAGTGACAGAGACTTTCAGTATCGTCTTGATGAACGACAACCATTTTGAATCGAAAGATTGCTTGAAATTGCTTGACGGCCTCTGTGGTTGAGTGGTTATGATTCTCGGTTCACATCCCGGTGTGCGCTAGTAATTTTTTTTATTTATTTTGTGATATTGGGTCAACACCCATTAAATTACAAATTGAGTTATCCGTATCTTAGAAATGTCTACATTATTCTATTAGCCTGTGGGACGTATTCATCACATAGGACATTGCATCGCAAATAACTTATTTTTTTTAAATTTTGAAATTTTAATAATCCGGATTATTTGGATTGCAATATCTACCACAAATTTAGTATGATAATGGCATTCCACCAAGAATTAACAGCTTAAACAAAATTAAACGATATTATTCTTAATTTTATAATTTGTCGACTGCTAACTAAGATGGGCTTGTATGCTTGACTTTTGTTTTTAGTTTTAAGTATTTGAGAATTTAAATTTAATCTTTTCTAAGCTTGGGAAAGAAATGTCTAGACTTTCAAACAGTAATCCGTGACTTTTAGTTGCCCGGCAGACTTACGTCTTTTCTAATTTCCACCCGCCTCCTTTTATGTGAGCCCCAACTGCTCCTAAGCATCTGGAGTCAGTGGGATCTGAATCAGCGAACTCTGGATTCATTGTCGTGAGCCTTACTCTAACTGCACGCCAAAGAAATACTGTGAAACCGATCATTTTTTCTGACCTAATTTTGACTCCCACATTAGAATTTGTACGTAGGTAAAAACTAATAAGTACAGCGTACGATAATTAGTTCAAATACGCCTTGTTATTTTGTATGTGATATTTAAATAATATAAAACCGAATCGTTTTTGGGTGTATCTAATCATAATTTAATTTTACTACATCAATTCCATGTCAATCCATTCCAGCGATGCGCAATCTTTTTAGCCAGCGCGCTAATATATCAATGTTCAATATGTTAGCAGTTCGCAAAAAAAGCAAGAGGTTCAATGATTGAACCTATTGCTTTTTTTTCACCTAAAACCGTCGTGTAGCTTAAAAAATGCGACATATCCATACTTGACGCTAGTGGCGTGCATTGCTCTATGACCAAAGATAGGCTATGAATATTTTTTCAACTTCGGGTATGAATTACTGATCATTGAATATTCGAAAACGGTCTTATTAATATAAGGAAAATGCATAGATATACGTCAAATAGAAATACTTCATCGATGTATAATGTAGTGATATTGAAAAAAGGGCGAATGGAGAACTGAAAGAGGTTGGCACTCGCAAAAAAAAAGATCCAATAAGCAAAGCTAGCAGTCCACAAAGGGGTGCTGATACCAACCATAACGTATGGCAGTGAGGCATGGAACTGGCAGAAGAAGGATGAAAGTCGACTGAATGCTGTAGAAATGAGATTCCTGAGGCGTATGTGCGGCTAAACCATCTATGAAAATGTGAAAAATGTTAAGATTCGCAGAGTGTAAGGCTGATGTAAGTATGACGCGAATGTGAATGGTAGAAGAAGTCGGGGACGCCTGAGGAAGACATGGTACCATCGAGTGAACCGAATATTTGAGTCGAGTCATGTCAAGAGTCAGAATAACAGAAGAATGTGTATGAAGCATGGAATGTTTATCAAGGCCGAGTTGTTTTTTTGTTTATTTGTGGTCTGTCCTCGGAAACGGCGTGATTGTTAGTTTAGAACGATTGTCATTAAAAAATTCACTGATTTATAAAAAAAAAACATTTTGATCAAAAAGTCTTTTATATTCTTTAAAATGTCGTTTTATTACGGTTATCTTTTGTATTTACCCATTTCAATCTTCCAAAATTGTAGCAATAAAAGGAAACTCGCCTGCGGAGTACTAAAAGCGACTGTTTTATGAAAATACTCACCAAAGTGTTTATTCGGAGAATCACGACCTTTGAAAAAACCTTACGTTTTCTATTGTTGCGATACGTCTCTTTCGATTAAATCAGTAAAACCCAAACAATCTACTCTTCTTCGTTTCAATTTATTCTAACAACGCCTACTACACCTTTTCTAAACCACATCATTCTACTCTTCAACCAAATGCTAAAGCTACGGACCACACATTGACTAACTCTGGTATTTATTAACTCGCCTGTAAAATGATTGTCCATTGTTTCATATTGGTAAAACAGCTCGTGAATTTGGCAGTAGAATTAAAGAATCCCGTTTCCCGTTATAATATCCATTATAATTTAAACACCTACTGCAATATAAATATGTATTTACCTAATCTAAAATCCATCTTGACGTAAATGCACTTTAACAATGGTAGGATCGGTAAATTTCATAGGATTAGAACATTAAATAATCAGTAATATGCGATAACAATACAGGGTGGCGTAAAACTACCGTTATGGTTTGGAATGAAATGGCATAATCAAGCCGTTGTTGGTAGTCTATCGGCTTCAATTCTTGCACAAGCTGAACCTTATACGGGAACATGTGCAATGTGGCCAAAATCCTCTGAACGGACCTCCGCGATAGCCACAGTTGTGCCGAACGTCTTCTTGTTGATGTTTCTGGACTGTCCTGCACACTATCCACAACACGTTGGATATTTTCTTCCGTATGGACCGTACGCGGTCTTCCCGTACATGGAAGGTGTCTTACTGTACCATGTTGCGTCAAAACAATTGACCGTTGATTTTAAAAATAAAATTCAACAATTGTTGATCGTTGTTCTGTTGTGTAGTGTTCCATTTCAAATTCCCCAAGTTTTCTTCACAAAATTCTGAAATAAAAATAAAAAATATAAATAAATTTAAAAAGTTATTAAACATTCAAAACATAACGGTAGTTTTACGCCACCCTGTATAATGTAAGTTATTACCAAAGTGCAGACCACTTAAAAATTCCACGATACAGTGAAATTTAAGTTTTTTTATAAATTGATCAATAAAAGTACATAATTATTTTCCAGAATTACATACTAAAGTTAATTAATATGAAACCATTGTAAATATATCATAATGCTGGTAGTAACCCAATTACTAAAAATCCTGCTGTTAACCTTGATATTACAAATAAGATAGGAAAATCCTAGAATAAACTCATTATCGATCAGTGTTCACCAACATTTTATTATATAAATAATATAATATCATCTTTACAATAAAAACAACTGTCACCCATCTTAATGATTTTTGAAACCAGGTGATACGTAAAGTAATATTATGAATAAATTTAAAAGTACCATATAAGTCAAGTTTATAGAATCACGTTATAACAATACTGAAAAATATAATCCAAGTAAAATCATGGTTTGTTACCCCTGATACCCAAAATTGTATATAAACCATAGTTTAACAATTAATTGTACCAGTCTGTAACAGGTTGAAACTGGTCACGGCCGAAAATAAAAGTGGAATAGAGTTTAAAAAGGTGTTTTTTATTTAATCAGAGAAGAATTTAGAATCAGAGAATACGTGACCCTTTGAGATTTCTTTACCTGAGGGACTATGACTATTACCCGTGGCTCTATTCTACCGGCTTTCTCTTAGGTATGCTCGGAATGAACCATCTGCGGTTCAGAAGGGATGTTCACGTTGCTGTACATTTCTTCAGACTGATTCGCGGATGGTCTGAGGACTCGGTTATACTGGAAAGCATTATTTTCTAAGTTCCCGATGGTTATCGTATTTCATATAGGATTTGTTAATATCATCTTCTTCAATGATTACATATTACAATGAGGTTTACAAGAATTAATAAGTTTTTTCGAAGGAAGCAAACACTTTGTGGTGTGACAATATATATTAAATGAAAAACACAATTTGTAAAACACCACTTTTATTTGAATTAATAACGATCGCCAACCAGGTTATTAATTCAAATAAAAGTGGTGTTTTACAAATTGTGTTTTTCATTTAATAATTTATAAGTTATTAAAATAAATTGAATGCGCATATTAATCCAAGAATACCTCAATTACTGCCACGGCTGCATTGGTGGAATCTCCCTTGATCTCCCCTTGGAGACGGGGGACCGTCAAATACCCACAATAAACTTCTTTTTTTTTTCGGTGAATGAACTTATTTAGCAGTAATCTTTTTTTTCCTCTTATTTTACATACCTATTATTGCATTATTATCACTTATGGAACGTATTGCATTGCAGTACCCTTGCATACCTTCTGGAATAAAGAACTTTTATTGCTATTTATTTTATAAATTAATTATTAATATTCTATCAGGAGGTTGAAATCTTCAAGCTCACTGATCGTACAATTATAATATTCCGTTATTTTTCACCGCCGGTTTTCTATAAATCTTCATCACATCAGCAGTATTCGCATTACAATCTCGATGTGAGATAATTCACCATGAAATGATCACCGCTAAAGTTTATCGTTTGAAAGTTGGTATCGTAATTGAAGTAATTAGAACAACAAACATTGAAGTACAATTAAAACACAACAGAGGAGTGAGAATCATTAAAGGCCACGTCAGGTTAATAAAGAAAATAATACTATAAATTTATTTAATTGTATTAGTATACAGTTGCTGATCCTGTACAAATCGTAAGTGCGCCCCATTGTTGAGTTTGGTTGCCACATCTGGCCCCCTAGCACAGAACATTGATAAAGGTTTTATCGATAATGTCGATAACTAGTCTTTGTTCCAGAGCAAGACTGCAGGTCATCAACGACAAAACAACAGTTCATGACCTTAAATATAAGCATATTTAGTCGATGTGAACTGTTTTTTTTATTTATTTTTTATTTTTATTGTTTACGATCTAGTCGTGCATGGGAAAGATGAGAGGTTACTGGCATTATGGATAAATTCTTTATCGATGTTCTGTGCTAGGGGACCTGGTCTGGAGTCCCAAAATACCTTAAAAAACCCCTGACTCTGTGCAGAAACGGGCGGTCCGTTTTATGGATTCCCATATCTTAATAAACGGATTGCAATCTTTGGAGCACAGGCGTCAGGTGGGAATGCTGTCCTTGTTCTACAGGTATTTTAATAGAAAATGCTCTGAGGAACTAGCGTCATTAATCCCTTCGGCACTGGTGCATAGTTTGGAAACACACCAAACGTGCGCCCAACGCACACAGTTGACATTTGTCACATGAGAACGGGTCGTTTTTACGACTCGTTCGTGAGTTTAACAACCCGGATGAAGAAGAACTTGGCGGCCTCTATGTTTCCTACCTCCTATAACATAGGTCTCTTCAAGACATTTTTCTCAAAGCCTCCTGTGTGAAGTTAAAGTTAAAAAAAAAAAACAAAATACCTTTACGCTTTCTCGAAATGTTATTTCTGTTTCAACAAGTGAAATATGTACGTGGAATAAACTAGAGAGTTTTTGAAAGATAAATGAATTAATTCTGACCACCTTTAGGAAACATCTCTACTACGAGTATTTTCGGTCTCGTATTGTTTACTTCGTGTTTTTTTTTCCAAGGACGCTATTTTTCCTCCACACCGTCCAGCAGCCTCAGCTTAGATATTGAATGTAAAATATAAAACTCCTTAGCTCATCATGGAAGAGGCATTTGCCAGTTATAAACGGTATAAAATAGCGCTGAACTGGAAGGTAAAAAAAATATAAAGCTGTTAAAATTACGCGAAAGCTCATCGTTTTCACGTTTTCGCTGCTTCGGATCACAGATATTTTGCTTAGTTATTAAGATAAATTTATAACAAACTATCCTTCTTTATACATATATACATTTTCTAGGCAGTATAAGATATGTCCTCAAATGGTTTAAACAAATTAAGCTAAAATTCTTTCATCCCAAAAGAGGTAAATGTAACCCGATACTTTCAGAATTATTCAATAAAAATCATTCGAACATTAATTTCTGTTTTTTTTTTTTTTTTATATCGTTTCATTTCCCAAACCATTTTGTAGAATGGCTCGTTATTTTTTTAGGGGTTGCATTTTAGCTTTGTGAGAGTTTGATAGTTCAGTTTCATAGACGTACATAAAATATGGGATTGAATTTAGTTGGGGGAAGTTTGAATTCCTCGGAAACGCGAACTTAAAACTTAGCAACCCTTCGCGATGGAACTCTGAGTGCTTTTCTGATTGAATTAAATCATGCAGCAGCTCTGTAATACAATCTTACGTGCCAGCCAATATTTATAGAAGGTGAATATGTTTTTCTAGGGATAAAATTTATGATATGGTGAATATTTTGAAAGAAAACATCGACTTGTTTTAAAATTCAACCCATTTTTTTTTCATTGTTACGTTAATTGTTTTTTTTTGTGTTTAGATCGTAGAATTCAATTAAATTTTATATGTAAATCAAATTTCAAAATGTTATTCTTAATAAAAATAAAACAATAACTTTGTTTACAACCACGTACGACCACAAAAGCAAAAATGTATTCTCGTGGTTATAAACAAAGTTATTGTTTTATTTTTATTAAATATGTCTAACCACAAAGTGACTGCTTTCTATCAAAATATGTTAAGTTCTTCTAGTATTTTAGGTTTTTATTATCGTGACAGCTGTTTCGGCGTTCAAAACGATTTTAAATTGTTGTTAGGCCACGTTGAGACAACTTATTTATATGATTCTATTTACCCCCATCCCATTTCATTTTGTATGTTGCCTAAAATGATTTATTACCGGTGTAATCGATTTACTGAGAAAATAATTGTGATAATAGATTTTCTATTCTGTGAGGTATTTACAGTATTTTACTTAATTGTTTTATAATAACGTGAATGCTATTGACTTATTAAAATGTGTTATATCGATTAGGTCTTGTGAGCATACGGAGTAGTGGGGAATATATAATGTTTCTTACTTTATTAACTAATGGTGTGTTAGTATCGTTCGTTCGTTTATTAATTTATTAATAAACTAACTTATTATTTTTTCGGTTCGAAGCACCACCATGAATTAAATTACAAATAGCAACTGGAAATAAAATGTCGATTTAATTTCCGAGTAATTATTTTCGCCTTAACGAGTTTCCATAATTCAAACACGAGAAGAACGACTGAAGAACGCCTGAGAAGGAGAAAAAGGTGAATAAGAAAGCGAGGAAGAAGTGGAAGTACTCGAGGAGGATGGGAGAATGAAAGGAAACGTGAGAAGTTGATTGAAGATGGAGAAGTAGGTCGATGTGGAGGGGTGCCTCATTAATTTGTCTCGTTTTATATCACGCGCCTCCTCATTTAACGGTAAATTGATTTATTATCTAAGCTATTTGTCTGTTTTTATTATTTCTCTTTAAATATTTATCTAGTTTAGCAACTTTACTCCAAAGGTTGGGCGTTATCAAGAAGAACATTAAACAATTTAGTGATTGATACTCTTAAGCATTAACGATAGGTTTATTGTTCTGCGGCAAAACTTTTATGGAAAATTACAGGACATTTTGTTAATTTACCTATTTATTAGTGTCAGGATGCATTTTCACGTAAGTACCAAAATTACACAATATATTTATAATATACTAGTTGATGTGTACCCGGCCTTGCTCGGGATTATTAAAAAAAAAGTTATTTAGTTGTCACTTCTTGCTTGTCGTTTGGGTGCCATAATTGATTTGACAGTGAAAGTAATGCCTTGTGACAACTATTACTATTTCTAAACAGTGAAATAAATAAACATTCATTTGAAAATTTTATTTCATTACAAACATTTATTTTTTCGAAATATAATTAAATAATAAAATTCTTAAGTAGGTACCTACTTGTGTTTTCCATTTTGAAAATATTCTACCCAAACAAACCTTTTTTTTAATGAAGTAATCTTTGGCTAACCAGAGTGGTATATCTACGGGCTAACCTCAATAAAACATGGCGGGTTCAATGTTTTTCATACTAATTTTAAAACGTTATATTAACAGTTTTACATATTGGATTTCATTTACACTACTCTCTAAACCTTTCTGGCACTAATAAGCACAAACTGTGTTATTTTCATTGAAACCGGTCCAGTAATTTTCGAGAAAATCGAGGACAGACAGACAAACATTCATTTTTATATATATATTTAACGGTAATTTCACACAGGAGACCCTGAAAGAAATAATTTCCCTCAAGGCCGATAACATGTTTGGGGATGCTGTGGGGAGGGTATATAGGATATGTATAGAGATATATAGAGATTTGTTACACTTGAACAATTCTTCGAGTGTTTAAATTGTGTATGCTAAATAAATTTCGTTCTGGATTGTTGTATCTCGAACGTCCGCTTAATTAAGTATTTTAAATTGTATTTCAAATCAACAATAAAAATTTCCAAGTTTCTATTTCATATATAAGTGAGAAAACATATCGACGAACTTTTCTTATTCGCTAGTTTAATTTTAGGTTATGGTTACCAAATGATGGTAATATATATATATATATACACGAGAATATCTTCTAGAATACGTTGTTTTTGAAAATCAAGAAACTCGTGTGAAGAGTCACGTCAATCCATCGATCTTAAGGCCAGCACTCAAATATGGCCTTAAACGTTACTTTGCAGGTTGCAGATTGCAGTCCAGCAATACCATAAATGATTTATCCCTAAATTCTATACAGGTAGCACAAATCTCACACTGAAATCTTTAAATTCTATAAAATACGTCCCAAAATATTTGAAAAATAGGTGCAGTTTGAAAACCATTGAAATCAATTCTGAACGTCGTACCTAAAATTCTAGTACGATATATTTCATATAGAATTTCAATTATTGCAGTTTGAGTGAAATTTCTACTGAAAATTTCTACATTTTCATAATTTAGAGATAAATCATTCGCAGTGTTTCTTGAGTTAGCAACTTGCAAAGTGTGTAGTTTTGAATGCTGATCGTTACCAAAGATATTGGATTATTTTCTACAGTGAATGGAAAAAGACGCCAGGAACGCTCGAGGAAGACATGGCATGATCAAGTGAACGAACTGCTTAAGTTGGTCCATGTCAAAAGTCAGAATTCTGCCGAGAAACGGCGTGATGATTAATTAGTTAGGTATCAAAATTACTATAGAAAATATAAAAAGGTTTGAAAACAGAACATTTGACTTAAGTGGAGAATTCCGTGTGACTTTTAGAATCGAGGCATCTTTGTGAAAATCTAGATCTCTCCAGAACTGTCAAAGGGAGTAGAAAGCATTCGTTTACTAATCAACTTACAAATCGTCATTTTCTTCGCAGGGTTAGGCAAATAAGGTGGTAATCATCACCTACTTCAATCAAATTCATACCGTCGTCTCATCCGTATCATTTTTATTAAATTCCAATACTTTCCACTCAAGTTTTTCTGCATTTCTGGGGCATCTTCGAACTCTTCCATCATTCATTAGCACACCGTGCATATAATTTATTCTCCAAAACACTCCTCTTTCAGTCCATCCTCTCTACAAGCCTAAATCATGTAAACATCATTTTATTTATCGCTTACGTCGGGCTTGAATTTATGGTTCATTCTTATCATAGATGGTTTTACCACGCTTACGCCTCAGAGATCTGATTTGTACTGCATTCGGTCAATAAGTCATCCTAATTCGTGAAATTCCTTGAAATACGTGATTCTAAAACAATAGAGCAAATAAAACACAGCGGTGCTCTAACACGCAAGGGGAAGAAACCAAAATAAAAGGTTTTAGGGGGCGAGCTAGGCGTGCTGCCGATTTAAGTAAAACAGCAACTACGTAAAAAGGTTCAATTTTTTTACTAAAACAGAATATTTTGTTGGAGTGTAATTTTCTTACCACAGTCAAAAACACGCGAAACAAACGTGGACGGTAGTGAACAAAAGCTGGTGGGAAAATGGGTCTCACGTAACCTGTGCCTCCATTCGTCGAAGCAGCACTTGGGGCAAGTCTATTAATTCTGACGTCACTGGTACAAATACATACATCTTAGCCCTAGTATTTAACCATTCATTTCTTTTTCATTAATAGTCTATATTGTCACGTTTTGAATTCACTCCTCACCCCATTGGCCTAATTACGGTAGGTTCTATTCTGTCACAAGGGTGGGAGTAGAGGGTGAGATTTCACCCCCCCCTACCTCCCCTTTCCGTACTAATGACCGCAATCCCTCACAAACAGAAAGAAGAGAAAACGCAGGCAGAGCGAGAGAGAGAGAGAGAGAGAGAGAGAGAGAGAGAGAGAGATTCCTTCGGAATTTTCCTATTTTTATCTCAACCAAATCGGATTATGTCAATTCAAATGCCGCAGAATTGTATTCGTTTATCAAGAAGCCTTGATCATTTATTTTAATCGTCTTATCCCATCATCTGAATGTGGCGCAGCCAGTTGAAAACTTTCCACGGCGAAGAAATTGAATTATATTTCGTATTTTGAGGATTATATCGACGTTCAACGCGGAAAGTACGTACTCCCTCTCTCTCTGAAAACGTGATCATTTGCAGGAGCGGAATTAGGATGAACGATTAGTATCATTTTGATTAGAAACGTTGCTAATAGGTAGAGTTGCCTTAGCAATTATATTTTATTTTTATTTGTTATTTGTTTATTTGGAAAACCAACAGTTTACAGTATTTATGAAGTATGGTAAATCTCTACATTTGTAAAATTAATGTTTGTCTCTATGTCCTCGATTTTTTCGAAAATTACTAGACTGGTTTCTCTTAAAATAGTACAGTTGGTTCGTATTAGTGCCGGGAAGGTTTAGAGAGTACTTTTAATGAAATCCAATATGTAAAACTGTTGCTGTAACGTTTTAAAATTAGTATGAAATACATTGAACCCGCCAGGTCGTATTGAGGTTAGCCCATAGATATACCACACGGATTAGCCACAGATTATATATTCAAAAGAAAACGATTTGTTTAGGTAAAATATTTTCAAAATGGAAAACAAAAGTAAGTACCTACTTAAGAACTTTATTACATCTACTCGTATATCATTTGAAAAAATAAATATTTGGAATGAAATAAAATTATCAGATGATTGTTTCTTTGTTTGGAGAAATATCCCGTGCAAAGCGGGGTGCCCATCAGCTAGCATATATATAAAACTGAACCAATAATAAGTTTTGATTCAAGTGTCTTAATTATTCAGATGAAAACTTTTAACATATGGAGATGGGATTGAGGGAGGGAAGAGAAGTGAATGCATCTAGTATCTGTAGAGTAATATGTATTGTGCGAATGTTATTTATTGATTTTAGGTTTAAAGTTATGAGACGCTGAGTTAAATTAGTCGAACTTACTGTACGAAGTGTTAAAAAGTTGTGAAGCGCAGTGAATAAATGCGTTTTGTTTGGAGTTGGTGTTGCATTGAGGCATGCTTAGTGTGTGGTGTTGTCTGGTTTATCTGATGGGCACTCTAATTGAATTCGTTCAAATAGTTCAGGGAAATCTATCACAGCTATGTAAAGTACCTGGCTATTTTGCCATCATAAGGCTGGGGCTACGAAACGATCGGTGGCCGACCGACAGCGACCGCTGGGCGACAAGCTGCTGGAATAGCGATGGCGGTGAAATCAAGCCGTTTTTGTCGCCGTGCTGGCTGCCGCAACGCTATTTTAGGTACTCGCTTGTATTGCTTCTAGTTGCTAATACATACGAAGAGATGGCTTATGTATTTATTAATCTAGATACAAGAAGGCTATAATATAATATCTCCAATGACATGCTATATAGGCACATAAGCGCTGCCTACCCTACCTTACTCACGTAAAAATATTAATATTATTCAATTATTTAAAATTATTGCAAGACATCAATCTGTCTTTCAAAAATACACGCAACGTTCTAGCTATGAATCGCAGCGCCGCGAACGCCACACCGACCGCCCAACTATACGTGTCAAAAGCAGGAACTAATATCATATTCACATTTCACAAAAAGTTTAATCATATATAATAAGACTCGTTTGTGTGAGTGTCGAAAAAGTCCGTGCCTTTCCGTACAAATCACAGATGTAGCAATCAGTGCCATCTGTTGGTATTTCTACTAATTAATACAATTTTACTAAGGAAATAATTATTTTATCGAAGAAAGCGATCACTTTGTGGCTTGACATTATTGTTTAAAGGAAAAAATCTTTGTTTTTAAGTGGTTTTATTATATTTATGCATTATCGATCGGTTTCAGTTGAACTCAACCTTCTTCAGGAACTTATACAAATAAATGAAATAATAATTATTTAATGTTGACTTTCTTTCATACAATAATTATGTGGTCGAAAAAATACATAAATTTCACATATCCAGTAATTGGCTTGAAATATGCGTACATTCAGCGGTTACTTTGATATTCGACGTGGCAGGTAATCCCACCTAATATCGGCTAAAAATCAGCAGCTTAGCAATATTTAATATAAAAAAATTCTGTTTTTCCCATTGCCTACGCCGTGCACGCCACTACATGTCTCTTTAATCAATATTATCAAACAAAGAAATATTTATGTTTAATAGTCATTACTAACTCATTCCTACTGTTAACATAAGCAAGATATTTACACCTGTGTCGCTATAATATATAAAAACCAACTTGGACATACTTACAAATAAATAATTACATTTGTTTACTTTATATTTTAATGAAGGAAAATACAATCTCACAATACGACACTCCAATTACGATGGTCTGTTAGCCATTGAGATACATAAAAGGAGTAAACATCAGTGTTCGAAATATGGGTAACATAAATGATGCCAATTGGCTACATTGAGATAACACGGGCTTCAGTCGATTACAAGCGCTCGCTGGGTATGGATCTCCGAAGATTAGTGTAAAATGCCTACATGACTGCACAAGTCGTTTTGAAAAAAATAGAAAAAAACAATGGTGTAACCTCTTATCGGTTTTACCATATTAAATATATTGTAAATTGGCATTTTTATCGCTAAACAAACTCAAAGAGCATTGAAAGTCGCACGAAGCACGCGCCGCAGGCTAAAATAGCTCCGGTGGTGCGTTCCGTTCGTTCGCGGTCGGAAGGACTCGGTCGACATCGACAACCGCTTCACCTCCCTTCGTACTTCACGCACAGGAACAACTCCTTAGGGTGATTTTGCAAGGACGTTGACCATATTTATATATCTCTATGGTCATATCAGGGTGTAATTTTAATCTAGAACGGTAGAAGCAAACATTTACATGCTCCAGTTTAGCAATATTGACAATATATTAATATCACATCACATCATGAATAGCACGTTCCTGGGTGCTTTCGTACAGAGCTTTAACGATCATAACACACAGACTGCGCTATCAATATTTTGTATGCATAGACAAAACCCATATATTGTCCGATATATTAGTAGGCAACGGCGGGTATTGAACCCGCAATCTTTCAGTCGACCAGGACTACGCTGATGGTAGTTAATTCGTTTAACCATTAATGCGAAATAAAATCAAGATCGATTTGTGTATATCATCATTAAAATACGATGATAATGAACCCCGATATTCCTTTTTTGGCATTGTGTTATCATGTTATGGATATATAAAATATTTATTTATTTATATATATGGCACAGCATATGTCATTAACATAAAGGTACGAAAAAATACATCAAATAACAAAGAAACGGAAAATACGGGTTTAACTAATATAAAAGAAACAATTAAAAAGTATGAAAATGTATACAGTACCTATAAAAATGTATAAGGTATAAAAATGTAAATTAGAAAAACTTGTAAAAATATAAAGTATGACAACTTGTAAAATTAAAGTATAAAAACTCTTTAAAATAAATATTAGAGAAACTTGCAAAAACATAAAGTATGACAACTTGTAAAATTATAAAGTATAAAAACTCTTAATATAAATTAGAAAAACTTGTAAAAATATAAAGTATGACAACTTGTAAAATTATAAAGTATAAAAACTCTTAATATAAATTAGAAAAACTTGTAAAAATGTAAAGTATGACAACTTGTAAAATTATAAAATATAAAAACTCTTAATATAAAGTATAGGTAAAACTACAAAGTATGACAACTTGTATAAATATAAAGTATAAAAAGTATTAAAAATATTCAGTATAAAAATGTATGTGTATATATTTGTACCCAAGGGCAAGGATCCTGTCCAAAAAATACCAAAAATGTGTTAGTACGCCATTTCTTTCGGAATATCAATATATATCTAACAGCACTTTTCCCTGCGGCTTCGTCGTAGAAATTATTTTGCAAAAATGAGTCTTACGAGTATATCACAATTTGTTTGGAGGTAAACCAATTTTGAGAACTTTATTGTGGCATCCAAAATAAAACTGAGTTAGAGCCATTGACCTCTCAGGGTAAAGATCTCTACAACCGCATTAAAAATTATGGGAGGAGTTCGAAAGAATCTCGGAGTTTTGATTTAAAACTGAAATCTGGGGAATTTTTCGGATTTCCTGGGATTTTTTTTTGCATACAGAACAACCGAAAATTTTTAAAGTTCACTTGTATAGCTCATTTTTTTATGAAATTACTTAGACTTAATGCGACAAGTTAAAGTATCATACTCGGTGTTTGACCTCTCTAGCCAGATATGTATACAGCATCAATATTCTTATACCAATGTGGCATTAAGTCTTTATCCGTATAGGGTTCACGTAATCCAGTCTGTAACAGAAATACAGCTGTATCTGTGGTGTGCTGTGCCTCCTCTAGCCTGGAGTACTAGAGTACAGCCTGCAGACTCTACTTACCGCCCTGGAGCAGACCTATTTAACTGACCCGAATAATTGAAGGACCAATTAACATTCTACAGGAGGGCTGAAGGTGGTCTGAAGTTTCGTTGATTCGCTCCAAATCTCCCGCTTTGGCGATGAATTAGTAATTGGATTGGTACTTTTGGGTGCAATTTTAAAGTTTTGAAAATTATTATAGAATCAAAGGACGTACTTTAAAACTAGACTTCGTAAAAAAAACATAATACGATTTTTTAAACCTTTTTAAAAATATCGTCATTTTAATCATCAACGTTACAATCTTCTGAGAGTCCTGAACATCTTCAGGAGACGACTCTAGTCTTGTCTCCTTCTTTCTTCCTCCAGTTTATTTTCAAAAGGGCGTGGTGTTTATCTCCATACCGTTCAGTAGCTTTAGATCAAGTACCTATATCATACCGCCATAGCTCAGAATAGAAATGACGTAGTGAGCTAAAAATTACCTTGAACATAACGCTATAACGCATAAAGCTCACTGTTTGAGTCATTGCTGCTTTAGATAGTATATTTAATTATTTTAACATTTTTAATTAATTACTTACATACTTTCATCACTTATTTTAATTTTTGTTTGTTTGTAATTTATTCTATTTGATTATTATTTGTTCATACTTGTCATAATTTTTAGTATATTTTTTATCCTGATGAGGGGAGCTTTGTTTCTGTAACATGCCATAATAATTACAAAAATAAACATTATTTAGGTTAGTTTAGATTCGGGCTAGTTTTATTTTTTATTTTACTTTTGCTGACCATATTACTTTTCAAAAATGTGCCGATTTTTAAATTTTTTTATATGAATACTGCACATGAGTCCCAAACTGCTCTCAACCGTCTGGAGCCAGTGAAACTATGGCATTCTCAATTGGGGAATGTTGCGAGGCTAAAGGTATTGGGGAGGGTAAGGAGAAAGGGGAGAGGAAGGTGGGGAAAAGGGGAAATACCTGGCTATTCAGATCTGGTCACCAAACACGGCTAAAAGCCATTTCAAGCAACCTTTCAATTCTGAGAGTGTCTTCCACTCTCTGAGAGTATATTCCACTCTAATTCATACTTGTGTTGATTTATCCGAGCACCCACTGCCGTTCCAGTTACCGGAGACTGATGGAAATTGTGGAACCGGTTCTTTATGCAATTACTTTTTAGAATCAGTTAATTTTATTGATAAAAAATCCTAAAGGAACTGTTCCAAAGATAACCGGTTCTTCAGATAAAGTATATCGATGATTCCAATGATAGAAAAATCACCGGGACGGGAATATCGACCATCTCTACCTATGTCGAATAAACCAAAAAAATGTGTTTTCCTTCCGCCGTTAATAATACAAAACAGGTACAAATAAAAATAAACTGAAATAGAAAGACGCCGTATCCAATTTTTCTTCTCATTTACCGGGTCATTATCCCTATTCCTTTATTTTGTACCTGGAAGCAATCACACGGAATAACCCACTTCAATCATATACCCGTCTTGTATTTATTTCCAGAAATAATAATAATAATTACGAAGATACGATACTATATTTCCAAATGATCATTATACTAGGCATTACGATTGCTGAATCATTATTTTCTTTCAATTTCTATACTGGAATTTTATCCACGATGCAAAGTTTAATGGTTTAAGGTACGATATAAGATACTGGGTTTAATGTTACAACATTATGATAATGTTTAGTAATAAATTTACCCTCAATAATACGTTATTGAAGCTATAACTGTAAAGGGTTAGAAACGATAAGTGGTTACCAATTTAATAACGATAACAATTGTAATTATTAATTATGCTTCCAAACATTATATTAACATAACTGCGCTGACAGCAGTTAGATTTGACGAGTTAAGGCGGTATTGTTGTCTAGGAATTCGGAATAATCATTTTAGAATTTCCTACATTTTATTACGCGGTAGACTTTACTAAAAATGCCTGTCTAAACCGAATAGCGATATTCATAAAATAAACTGAGTTATAGAACTATTTTTTATTTTTATTTATATGAATACCGCACAAGAGTCCCAACTGCTCCCAACCGTCTTCATCGAGTAAGACTTTGGCATTCCCAATTGGGAAATGTTGTGAGGCTGAAGGTATTGGGGAGGGGAAGGAAAAGGGGAAGAGGAAGGTGGGCAAATACCTGGCTATTCAGATCTGGTCACCAAACACGGCTAAAAGTCATTTCAAGCAACGTTTCAATTCAATTTCGCTTGGGCGATACTGAGAGTATCTTCCACTCTGGAACGCGCGCAAATATACCGTATATTATTTTAAAACTAATTAATTGTGAAACAGCACAAATTAACTAAATAAAATTTACTTGCGCACGCCGGGATTTGAACCCGCGATCTTCGGATTCGTAGTCGAGAGCCTTACCACTCGACCATGGAGGCCGTCAAAAAAATGAATATAATTGTCTTGTTACATAGCAATCCCATGAGTGATAAAACTCATTTTGGTACAAGAGAAAAATTTGCATTACACGAGTGATACAAGGTACAACACTGAAGTAGAAATAACACAACACAAAACAACCGTCAAGGATCTACAGTAATAATACTTATGCAAAATGTTGTAAAATACAAATTCAACATAAAAGTACAACAAAATCAAAATGGCCATTCACAAAAAACAAAATTAAAATACAACAGTTTTGTACAAATGTATACATAGATATAAAAAAAATTAAGTAACAAAGTTATTCTTATTATTATCGAAAGAAATAAAATACCGTAAGTATTTATACAGACCCACATTTACAAAAATCAGTTAATTACCTATACCATATTTTAGTTTAATCCAGTCCCACCTAAATTACCTAATACAAATATGGGGAAACACACATTACACACTTGAACGAATTACAAATAATACAGAATAAAGTTGTAGAAAAACTTTTCAATTATAACACAGACACCCCCACAAAAAACTATACCAAGAAATGAATTTGGTGAAAACCAGAAAACTGTACGAATAAAATATATGCCTAGTAATCTAAAAAAAATGGACTTAAACACACGAACACAGCATTTACAAAAACATCACAAGTACACGAACACCACACAAGGCAACATAATAAATTGTACACTAATACAGTAAAGACTAAAAGTGGTAAAAGAAGCATGGGCCATGAGTGTGTATACGAGATGTATATTCAATCCCGATAGCATGAGAACGGAGAATCGAGTAAGAACATTAAAAAAAAGTTCAATCTCAAAATAGTATTTAATAATAATGGAAGATATGAATTAAAATGTACGTTTAAGAAGTACCTACCTACACAGACTAGGGTGAAGAAATACGGGGGAGAAAAACATAACCAAACAAACAAAATATGAGGAAAAAATAGAGGTAATAAGATTAGATGTTTTCACTTTTAAATACTTTAAAAATGATTACTCATCAGTGCTCGTAATAGGTTGAAAATGGTAAATGATTACAGCCTCGGCTGTTCTGTCAGGCTTAATCCTTATGAAATTTCTACCAATTACGAACACAGTGAGTAATCATTTTGATGCATTGCGTAATAATATATTGCATGGATGTCTATTGTATAACTGGTTTGATTCCCCTGAAATGTTTTCGTTAATAAATTATCACGTAGGTATCCAGTAAATCAAATTACCTTAACATTGCAACAATCCCGGCACTAATGCAGAACAGAATTCAATAATGTATCGCTTGCATCGATTAGGCAATGAATTTTCTAAAATCGGTGGTCTATTATCATATTAAAAGATGAATAATAAAAAGTGTGTCTGGAATATGAAGTATCAATGGATTAGCCCACATCAGAAACTATATTCTACGTATATTGATTTAATTACCACGCCTTTGTATCATTAATTTAATCATGTTTGGTACTTAAACTTTTATACACGTTTTTATACTTTATATTAATTCACACTTTATATGCTCTATATTTTTTTATAGATTACACTTTTTAATTTTTCTTTATATTTTCAATTTTGTTTTTGTTTTCACTCTACAACAAAATCCCACTCTACTTGACAAATCTTAACAACAACGATAAATTTAAAAATAAAATAAAATGCTGGATACGTTACATAGGGAGATCTGAAATAGAAAATATATTAACACAAAATACAGACTTACACTGAAACCACTCTACTGCACTTAATCACCTCACCTCACAATTTTTTTTTAAGCAATCACAATTTTCTAATTTAATTTATTTTCATATTTTGTAAATGAAATTCTCAGCTCAGAAAAACAGACTGAGGATATCATTATTATTATTTATTATTAAAAAGAGATAATAAAACATTATTATTATTATTATTGTTATTGTATTTACTCTTTACATACCTTTATGCTAATGGAACATGTTGTGCCGTATTTAAAAATGCACAATTAAATAAAAATTAAAAGCCATGAACGAATTGACGATTTTGCAGGAATATAGCAATAATAGAAACCGCAGTCCAATTATACACTTCGCTTCCATTGTACCTAATATGTAATGGATGCTGCCGTTTGGACCGCCATTATTCATGTCGATACAAAAACACGAAGCTGCAATTCTGAAAGGTTAATAAATTGCAATCATTGTGATTTGATTTATACGCTGAATTCGTATTTAAAAGCATTCTGTTGCGATATATCGTACACATATTGGAAAAAAATAGTACATCTGCAAAACGTTTGTAGTATGAAAACATATAGATATTATATTATTATCCTAGAGTCCTATGTAAATCATCGTTAATCGCGACTAGTGTTTATTAATTTTATAAGATTTAGTAAATTACGTTTTGCAATCTTATCAACAAATCTTTAACAGTTAAATAGATAACACTGTTTTATTAAATGTACATATGTATACATCTTGATAATGTTGCGAAGTTTGGGGAGAGAGCAATCAATTCGCTGGATTCACATTATTGAAAAGACCTAAGTCTGGGAGTCAGACAATGGTTTTATAAATATAAAAGGGTCATTTAAAAATACGCTTTTTTTAATAGGTTACCTACAGTAACCAACATTCAGCCCCTTTGAAGTTGGATAACCAACAACTCTGCCGCAGGTCACCTCAAGTGGATCGCTATGTTTGGTGATTTAGCAGGGATGCTCGGGTTCATGGGATGAGGTTTATCTAGGACTTGGCGGTGGATGCGTCTGCCTACCAGCTTCGTAGTGGGCCGGATCTGGAGAGTCCGGTTGAGGGAGACCCCTTAACCTCTCCAGCCGGATTCTATCAACCCACCGCCCCCAGATTCCTACCCACCCCTCAAACATTTTTCCTTCCTAGAACTTTCCTTTGAAGGATCAGCCATACAGCATCCCCAAAGATGACATTAAAAATAATATTAACATTTCTCAAAATGAAACATGAAATCGAAAAGACACAGAAAATAAAAAGATAAATATAGCAACTGGGACTCGAACGCAGGACCTCATCGTCTATCCGAGACCTTGCGATATACTCCATTGAACTACAGATACCCCAATCCGTTCCGTCATTTTTATCGGTATCATTCTTCAATTCCTAAGAACTGTCAATATCATTTTCAATTAATTCACGTATATTTTTTGAGGTCCTGAGTTCGAGTCGCAGCTGCTGCCGTTATATTTTTCTTTTCTGCATTTTTCGGTTTCATATTTTTTTTAATTGTATAATATTAATTACGTACAATGGGAACTTGCACCCGCTAAGCCACTGCATGTAGCTTGTCAGCAGGAGTTTAGTTCAACAATATTATATATTACAACAATAAATAACAATCATCATACAAATTCAGCGGAATAATCGAACAATATAGGTGTGATCAATGTAAGTTAATATCAAGTTGGAAAAAATATTTAAAAAAATAAATTAAAACAGCGTAACAGTTTTTTTATAGAGATACTAGACTCCAATTACATAATATCGATTTAAATAATATTATAAAAATATCGAAATATAAGCAAGTATTAAAAAAATTGAGAAATAAAAAAAAAAAACAATATTACAGTTTTGTCACAGTGAGGATAGACTTAATATAATAGTAGCACTTAAATAATTTGACAGATACTCGCAGCTATCAAGGAGATATACATTTAAGGAGACCAACATATTTTTTCAATAGAACTTTAATTTTGAGAGTTGTTAATATTATCTTCAATGATTAAAAATATTCAATAAATTACATTGGTGACTACACCGAGGAATTTTTTGTTTTCTTTCGCTATTTGTCAAATCACGAGTTAAACAAAAAGAACTTTTTTAAAGGTTTCATTTCTACAGCAATGCTCCGGTTTAAAAGTAGAACGTTGGGTACGATTCCTTTTTTAAATTAGGAGACAACCTTCCAGCTTTTTTGTTATTTCCGTTTATTGTTTTATTATTCAAGGAGAATACGCCCCCTCTCCACCCCCTCCCCGGGCGGGTGTGCGTAAATAATAATGTGTCGTATAAACATATTTCTAAATGCTTTTGAAAAGCCTCCACTGCGTTTTTCACATTAAACTGAAGCAGACGTTAAATTAACATGGACCAAATATTGAAACCATCTATTTATGTGGGAATACTGTAATATGGACACAATAATACGAAAAATTTTGTAAGTGGGTTATTCAAAACGCAACTGCCAAACTAAACATAAATTCAAAGTATTAATTGTCTAACTAACTAACTAACTAACCATCACACCGTTTCCCCGCAGGGGTAGGCAGAGAGGACAGACCGCCAAACAACTCGATCTTGGCATACACCTCTTGCTTCATTCACATTCATACAACGCCTCATACATTCTCTTCTGTTCTTCCGACTTCTGACATGGCCCGACTCGAGTATTTGATTCACTTGATCGTGCCATGTCTTCCTCGGGCGTCCCCGGCTTCTTCTTCCATTCACATTCGCGTCATATATTCTCCTTACACTCCTTTCTTCGTTCATTCGCTCTACATGCCCAAATCATCTAAGCGTCCCTTTCTTAATCTTGCTCAATACGCTTACATCAGCCTTGCATTCTTTACGAATCTCAACATTTTCACTCGATCATACATGGTTTTACCACACATTCGTCTCAGAGATCTCATTTCTACAGCATTCAGTCTACTTTCATCCTTCCTCTGAAAGTTCCATGCCTCACTGCCATACATCAAGGTTGGTATCAGCACTCCATTGTGGACTGCTAGCTTCGCTTCCTTGGACAACTTTTTGTTTGCGCCAACCGCGTTCAGTCCTCCGTTAATGGAGTTTCCTGCATTCACCCTTCTTTCAATATCCCTATCAGTCTTTCCATCTCTCGTAAACATACTTCCCAAATACACAAACTCATTAATTGTCATTGTGTTTAATTCATAGAACTCTCTTTAATTTTAATTTTAAGGAAATCAAACTTTGTTTTAAGACACTTCAATTTAATATAATGATGGACCGGTTTCGGAAGTACCATTCCTTCGTCAGCACTATATTAAAATTAAAAGATACAAAATAATGACAGACATACCTGCGCATTTAGGTGTTGGAGTGGGAGGCGACCAAAGGGGAGGGGGTACTTAAGGGTTTTTCAGGAGGAACCGAGCGGTCACAAGAAAAATATCTAGAATAAATTTAATTTATTATTCAATTCAGTAGAATTAATATATTCTAATTTTAAGTGCTTCTAAATTATCTATTTTTTGCCTTTATTATTGTGATGAAGAATTTGAACCCCTGTATTTTTATGAAAAATATTATCGGTTGAAATGAGGTCATTGTCAAACTCTGAAAAATTATTGTTTTTTAATCATGTCTATTAGTTGATTTTAATATTAGTTGATTTTAATATTAGTTGATTTTAATATTAGTTGATTTTAATATTAGTTGATTTTAATATTAGTTGATTTTAATATTAGTTGATTTTAATATTGGTTGATTTTAATATTAGTTGATTTTAATATTAGTTGATTTTAATATTAACATTACGGGATGTCTTACCTATGTAGAATTAAGGACAGTCATTCCAACATAGTTTGTAAATGCCCGAGTAGCTTGATTTATGATCTCTGTCTTTAGTGTTTTTTACCATTTTATCAGTATAGAACGCGGGTTTAAATGTGGGTAGGCAAATTTTTTGTGATAAGTGAAGAAAAATTGGATATATACAAGATTCTAGGGAATTTTCAAAATTTAACAATGTTATTAAGTTCTGCAAGTTTATTTATGTATTCGAAATACATACATTATTAAACAATAAAATGTACGAAAGCTTTGACTGCCCAACTGGGAACAAATCCCGTTTTAGGACCGTCAAATTGACAAGTTTAAGTCATCTTAAGTGCCATTATACAAAAATAGAAGAGAAAAAAGCAAGTATTGACATAGTATGGTAATATAATATATCTATAAAAAAAGTATAATAATTAAGTAGAAAGAGATCTGAAGAAGAGTATAGAAAAAAATCTCATGAGTACGTTCATAAGTTTTTTTCTGTACTATTTTTCAGATAGTACAGAAAAAAAAACTTATGAAGTATTTATTTTTTTATTATTGTGACAGCTGTTTAGGCTGTTCAGGCTGTAACGCTACCTACACCGGATAAATGGGAAGGGATTTTTCACCTAGATTTAAAGAACATGCACGATTATATAATAATTCAATTCATTTTATTTTTATCGTTTTAAAAAAAATTATGTTTTAAGGCAATTTTAAAGAGTGACATTGCTAAAAAAGATAGTATGTACAACATCCGAAAATAATAAAAAATAAAAGAAAAAAAATAGACATATACATAAAACATACAGGTATTAAACAATTGTTTAAACGCATCTACTTTTATGGTAAACTAGCTGATGTGCATTCCAAAAGTTTATTTTTTCAAAATATATCTAAATCATAAAGTTCTTAAGTAGGTATCTACTCGTGTTTTCCATTTTGAAAATATTCTACCCAATAAAACCTTCTTATTTTGAATATGCAATCAGTGGCGAACCAGAGTGTTATATCTATGGGCCAACCTAAATAAAACATGGCGGGTTCAATGTTTTTCATACTAATTTTAAAACGTTTTAGCAACAGTTTTACTTGGATTTCATTAAAACTGCTTTCTAAACCTTCCCGACACTGATAAAAATAAATTGTGCTATTTTCGCGAAACCGGTCAAGTAATTTTCGATAAAATCGAGGACAAAAAAACAAACTTATATTGATTTTTATAAATATAGATATGTCGATATTCGAAGTGATTGTATTTAACAGCAAGATGGCCTTCCCCACCGGTATGACTATTGGCAAGTTGGTCCTGCAAGCCGGGAGATAAAACAGTCTATGCTGTCGGTGACAGAGGTAACCATCGGGAACATAGAAATTAATGCTCTTAATGATAGCCGAGTTTTAGAACCTTCCACGAATCAGTCTGAAGAAATGTAAAGCTATATTTTCATCCCCTCTGACCCGCAGATGGTTCATTCACGATTGTTTCAAAATTCGCAGAACATCTCTTAGTAAATAATCACGTCCCGCTTGGCAATTGAGTCTGGGAGTCGAGATGTTTTATGAAAATGAGGGAAATCAATTTTTATTTCAAATCAGTAAACATCACACTTCTAGGTATTAACTGTTCAATGAAGATGGTGTACTTTAACCAACAATTCATTGATCTGGCGCCATTTTCTAATAAATCACTTCTCCCACATATTAATGTATTATTTCACAGTAGGGGTTTTCTCACGCGATCCGAAAACATTACGCGACAGTTTTAACGATAGATTGTTTCTTTTCACAAGTGCATTAGTTAGAATTTCCATGGAGCTTGATTGATAGAGTCCAGAGATTAAAGAATATGAGGGATATGCAACTTCTGCAGATAAATGACTTAAAGTTTATTTAAAAAAATAATAATAAAATATATATATACGTCTTCCTTAGGTAGGCCCGTTTGTTTCATTCGTGGTAAAGCTAAAACAGTAGTTCAAAAGTATAGGTTTTTTTAATATTTTTTTATATGAATACCGCACAAGAATTCCTACTGATCCCAACCGTCTGGAACCATTGAGACTATGGCATCCCCAATTGGGGTATGTTATGAGGCTGAAGGTATTGGGGAGGGGAAAGAGAACAGGAAGAGGAAGGTGGAGAATATCTGGCTATTCAGATCTGGTAACCAAACACGACTAAAAGCCATTTCAAGCAACGTTTCAATTCTGAATGGTGGTCTTTGACCAGGGCGATACTGGGAGTATCTTCCACTCTGGAACGTGCGCAAATATAGTATATATTATTTTTAAATTAATTAATTGTGAAACAACACAAATTAATAAAATGAAATTAACTTTCACACGCCGGGATTTGAACCTGCGACCTTCAGATTCGTAGTCGAGAGCCTAACCCCTCGACCTTGGAGGCCATGGTCGAGGGGTTAGATGTTATCTTTCCATTCTAAACGCTTACCGCTAATAACTCCATTGTAACCACTACACCATAAATGAGGCTATAATAAAAAGAGAGGCTCTTACCAGCAAAACCACATTGTCGCCAGCACAAAATATATTTGGCCCTTTTCCTATTTTAATAATAGTTCAAGTTAACACAGAAAATGCGCCGCAGGAGATTATTTTATATAAAATTTCAACGTAGATTAGAGTTCATTTATTATATTTTTTATTTAAAAACTCCTATGTCAGATTGTGTCCTAATAAAGTATCCATTGATTTTGAAACGTGTAGATATTTATTTATTAAAATGGTGGTTTTAACAATAACAAAAAATTGTTTAACACAAAGTCAATTTACATTTATTGATGAAATACAATAATTTATTCCACCAGAAAAATGTTTTTCCTTTCATATTTGAAATATGTACAAATCACGTCGAAGACGTAATCTTGTAGCTTTAAACATCATTTTACAGCATTAAAAAAGCGTTTTTAGATCAATTTTGAAGATAAAACAACTTGAAAATGAAAATTGTTAAAAAAAACATACCAACACGGAACAGCAGTTTTCGTAAATAAAAAAAGTTATTATAATCACGTTAAAGTGGGTGAAGTTAACTTACCATTTTACAATCTGGGTAATAATTTATTATCCCGTTTAAAATGGGCTTCATGTTTTATTAAGTCTCATCGTTAACAGAGTACAAGGGCTATATAATCGCGGCTTGATGGACAGGACAGTATATAGGAATTTCCCGCCTTTTTATCATGCAGGCAATAGCAGCATTCGAAATTCTAAAGCGGCGAACAAAATGGCGACCTTCCCCGTGACTGATTGGTCAATTTTTCAGCTGCCAAAATGGCGGCTGTGAGTTATGCGAGTTGGGACTGCGCGAATTGTTTCTGGCGCTGTAAAACGCGGCAAATCGTTGTCGGAGTATTTTTTATCACTGTTGTCGTTGTTGTTAACGAGGACACATTCATATCGAGCGTCATAGAACTACTGGTTGTTAGGTATCCACGTATGAGGAAAACGCTCATCCCCGACAAACGCTGGACTCGCGGCTTTGGACTCTACTGTTCATTTTAAATAAATGTGATTTATTGTTATGGGTCCATGGGGTATCGTAAAATCAGTCATGGGATTAAGGCTAAAACGTTGTTGTAGAGATTAGAGTACGTCTTAGACGTTCTCGTTGTCAATACACGTTACTGTATCATCGCAATAACATTTTTATGTTAACAAAAATACTACGAAGAATGACGTTTCAGTAAACAAGTTCTCTCACTAAATGAATTCGTCGTATTTAATCATTGTACATAATATTAACAAATATAAATGAAATATGAAGCACTATAAGACACAGAAGATGAGAATCGAACTCAAGACCACTGTTTTACTGAGACAACATTCTACCACTGAGTTAATGAGACGTAAATATTTTCGGTCATTTTTATCGATATCGCATATCTTTTATTGATTGAATAAAAAAATAATTATAAGAATTATGGCATGTTAAGCCAAAAGTAAAAATAAGAAATTAAAGTAAATTTCTCGCAAATTATTAAATAAGCATTTTACTCCCTTTCTAAACCACCATACCGAGCGCGAACGGAGAGCGGCGAGGCTTATAACTGTTAGTACAAACCTAATAGCGTCTAAAAAGCAGTAGTTCATATGTAGGTTACCTAATATTTATTTAATCAATTAAAATAAATATTTCACGGGAAATCTATTAAACCGTATGAAAAAAACCAACTCGTTCACCCAGAGCGCTAGAAGCGCTAGTGTAGCATTTTGCCATCAAATGTTTGTCATTTCGTTTTATTTATTTATTGCGCCGAGAGGGTTTTTACACGTTGATACATTTATAGTATAGTTAGTTATACAAAGGAGTATAATAATATAGTACGTTAAATAATAACGCGAGTAATAAAAATGTTGACATAATTTCTCTCGACGCCATCTATTGAGGGATTTAGCCGTTACAAGCCTTCCTCATACTAATAAAGTTGGTTGTTTACAGGTGAAAAATAATAAAAAACAGTAATTATTGAATGAAACACTAGTATATATTGATTAACTTGGCGGGTTTGCGATAAGCCGACGTAGCTCAACGGTAGAGCATCTGACCGGAATCAGAAGGGTGCAGGTTCGAGTCCTGTCGGCGACATTTATCTTTTCTCGGAAGGTTTTTTTCAATTTGGATGAGTGTTTCAGGCTAATACTTATTGTTTATAAAAATAATTAATAACTAGAGTTTAAAAGAGGTAAGTGGTTACAATATAAGTATGTAGTGTAGTTACAGTGGAACAAGGAACAGTGTTACCTGTAGTTACATCATAACATCAGGTTGTATAAAGGAGTATATCAAGTGCGTAGTACATAATATAAAAACGTAAGTATAACAGAAGTAAAAAGGTAGGTACTAAGTAAGTACCTAGTTACAACACAATGTATGGGTAATGGGTTTATAATAATTATGATGTTGTAAAACATGAACAGTTGTAAAGCGTGCTATCTAGGGCAGTGATTTTCAAAGCGGGGGTCGCGACCCATCAATATTTATTATAACAAGCAAATAATTGTTATAATTTTACGGCAGAAGAACATCACTAACATAAATAAAAATTGTACCCATGTAATTTATTTATTTATATGATTAATAATAATAATAATAACAAAGCGTTTATATAGCGCAGTTTTGTGTTGTTTCACTTCAAGTGCGCGTTACTATAAATAAACTTAAAAATGATTAAATAACTCCATTCAGTGGTATCCTACAGTGCTACTTTTACATTCTATTTATAAATTCTTAACATATTACATACATTCCTGCTTATTCTTAATACTACTCCTACAGTACTCCTCAGGTGCATATTCATAAAAAAATTACAAAATATTATATAGTATACATATGGGTATACAAAAATAACACATTCACAATATTACTACAAAAATAGTAACATTTTAAGACAGGAGTCGGGTTATGTTCAGCAATAACGTACTTCACATAAAAATTTAAAAAATAAATATATACGGAGGAAACCGAAACCAAACAACTACCAGAGGCTTGAGTTAGAGACTTTTTATAATAAATTGAAGAGAAATAAAAATTTATAGACAGTAGGATTTTTTAAATAAGTTTGTTTTTAAAGCCCGTTTAAATTCAGTCAATTTCTGGATATTAGTAAGAGCTGGGGGAAGTTTATTCCAAAATCAGGGCTTTTACGTGGATTTTGGAACATAATATATAGAGCTATCAAAAATTACAAGTACATACAGATTCTAAACCATAAAGTAATGAACAATCTTTTTCAAACGTTTAACAGTGACATAAAATAGAAAATCAAAACATTATTATAACACAAATCATTAAAGCTATATCCAAGCAACAATATTTCGTATTGTAGGATTCATCGAAGTGCTGGTATAGATGACACTTTACTGTATAAATGGAGTCAGAAAATAAATATTAATGCGATGGTTGCGCTTGTTATTGTGCATTTTTTTTTATATTTTTCATTTTTATAACAATGTTAATAACGAAAAAAGTCGAATCTGTGTGCCCTTGTGCAAAGTCCGATATTTATGTGAAGTGCGCACTGCACACTTTAAACAAATTAAAATATTGGGGGGGGGGGTCGCGTTGATCTGTTTTTTTTTTTTTTACTAAAAGGGGGCCGCCCTTAAAAATTTTGAAAACTTCAGCCAAAATATAGAACAGAAAACAATTTTCGTTAAGCAACAATCCGATCGAAAAGTTTCAGTAATAAGCGACATATCTGAAAAACAAAACATCGAACTCTATGTATACTTGTATGAATCGTTCCACTGTTATGAATTTTGATCAGCCCATAAAATCAATTTAATGTGGCGATTTAGCTATAAAAAATAAGTTCAGTAATTGTTGGGCAGTTGTCTGTTTCATATTTTAAAATTTTCGATAGTGAAAAAATTGGTTAAATTATTGTGAAACTCGGGCGAAGTCGGGTATAACCTAAGAGTAACGGTATATCGGGTGACAGATTCTTTATCACAATTAACAGAATGAAAACAAATTTTAGTACTAAGTTAAGCCTCGCTTTGTGTACTCGTATAACAATATTGCACTGGAGTGAAGAATGCATTCGAAAATTGGTTCTGAAATCGCCTTATGGGCCTTCTACACGACTGGTTTGCCCGATACTAAAGTCAAGCCTACCAACTTTAGAAAAGGACGACCGGATGGTCGAACCTTTCGACGCGGTGGCTTTAGTCAGTATCGGGAAAACCGGTATCTGTCTTTCCGTGGTTGATTAGTTACGATACTTGGCGACGAATCCGGACGTGGTGGGTTTTTCAAATTTCAAATCCCGGCGTGCGCAAGTAAATTAATTATTTTAAATAAAACAAACACTTTGTTGTAAACCACGAATGTATTATATTTTTCGCCAACCGGTTTCGCTTCGCTCAAGCTTTATCAGGGCAAATATGATAACTAAATAATAATACATAGAGTTATCGGTTATTTATAGTTACATAATACAGTGGAGTGAAATAGAGAGAATACAAGAGAGAGAGAAAAGAGAACAAAATATTAGAGGGAGACAACATTAACATATATTAATTATAATAGATAGTAAATACAACGGTGTAATGGGAACGTGATTATGACAATAAAGAGAGATAATCCTAAAATATTTATACAAGAACGAGCAGTTATTAATGGAAAATAGACCATTGTATCTAATTGTAAATAATATTTAGTATATTTGCCGCACGTTCCAGAGTAAAATATACTGTCAGTATCGCCCTTGTGAAAGACCACCATTCAGAATCGAAACGTTGCTTGAAATGGCTTTAGCCGTGTTTGGTGACCATATCTGAATAGGCGGGTACTTCCCCACCTTCCTCTCCCCCACCTCCTTTCATTCCTCAATACCTTCAGACATGCCGTATCCTAGTTTTCCAATAACAAGTTAGACATTAAATCTGTACTGCTATTTCTAGCTCAACGCAGTTGAAGTAAAGTTATTGATACAAACATTAATAATTATGTCCACCTTGCGCAACCATTGTTCCTGCGAGTAAGTCCGATGCAAACTTCATTACGATCGCCCATGCAAATGCAAAGTGCGCAATCGTGCAGTTGGCCAACGTGGTTCTGAACTATGGACGGTTGCGTTGTGCAGTACAGGATAGCCACATGAGCGGACTGGACGGTGAGCAGCACTTGTTTGATTTCGTCGAATTGTGCAACTGCTTCTTCGCGTTTTGAAAATTATTTTGCTGATAACGGCGCATTATACAACCTCTTTAAAAAATTTCTTCCCAAGTAACAAGTCAAGGATGCCTCACTGTAAGTATTAAAATCATGGAAATAATTTGCAATAATTAGAAATCCAATAACGCATATTTCGGGTAAGAGTAAATCGAGTATTTTTCACTTAATATTCTGGTATCTTAAAATAAGACAATAATATTATACGTACATTCAAAATACTTCTTTGTATATGTTTTGACAAGGTTGACTGGCTATAAAATGGAACACGGCTAACTTCACGTTGAATAAGACGTGTATTTTCATTATTTTCAGATCACTACTAATAATGCATCTGTTTTTGATGCCCGAAGCAGAGAAACTGTCGAAAATTGAACCCTGGCGTTATAAAATTGAATTACTGTATCAACGCAGCTCTCTTCAGCAAACATTTCCATCATGATATGTGGTATAGAGCTTTAAAATATATTTAAAAGATTTAAAACAGAACGCTAATCTTCTTCTCTGTATATGAAAATGAATGTTTGTCTGTGTGTCCTCGATGTTCTCGAAAATTACTTGACCGGTTTCGCTGAAAATAGCACAGTTTGTTCTAATTAGTGCCGGGAAGGTTTAGAGAGTAGTTTGAATGATATTCAATATGTAAAACTGTTACTATAACGTTTTAAAATTAGTGTGAAAAAATTGATCCCGACATTTTGTATTGAGGTTAGCCCATAGATATACCACTCTGGTTATTCACAGATTACATATTCAAAAGAAGAAGTTTTTTTGGGTAGAATATTTTCAAAATGGAAAACACGAGTAGGTACCTACTTAAGAACTTTATTTTTTAGATATATTTAAAAAAAATGTTATGAAATAATTGTTTCAAATGAACATTTCTTTTTTTCTTTGTTTAGAGATAGTAATAGTCGTCAAAAGGCATTACTATCACTGTCAAATCAATTATGGCACCCAAACGATAAGCGAGAATTCACAACTTCATAACTTCCGAAAAGAGTGTTTTAACTAACAGAAAAGTTTTAAAAAATTACGTTATTATATTTCTCTCGTATTATAACCTCAAATAACGTCTTATTTCCAAAATGAACCTACTGCAAAAACGCTAATTATTAAGAACCATATTTTTTAATGATTTGCCTGGTGAAATCATAGTAATCTCTCGGCTCAGAGACAGTCGGTTTACCTCTCTACCCCAGAGATTTCTAGACAATCAAAATATCAAATGCTATTAATTCTCCCAGTTCAATTACCAGTCCACCTCTTTAGACAGGTAACTGCAAACTCCACGTGAACCAAACACCAGTACTGTTGTGCATATTCTATGAAGCAGTGTTCAAGCGGAACGATTACATTCACAGCCGTAACGGGCGCGATTGCATTCGGCTAACGAACCGAATTATCGCCGCGATCTCCGACTGCTAATCGAATTTAAACTTGGAAAACTGCTGTTCAACAAATCTGTTAGCCGCCCCCGCGGCAGCCGAAACCCAAAGTCTGAAAGTTATTTATTATTTCTCTAACCAATTAACGTCTGAAGCTTTAAGCTGTGATTCGAGAACCATTTGGGTTAATGTAATTTGTGTGTTGTACTCGTATGTTATTATAGTAAATAATTTATTTGTCAACCTGATTGAATTAAGTTCTGGTCAAGTGAATGGTAGAAGAAGTCAGCGACACTGAGAAAGACTTGGCACGACCAAGTAAATGGAATACTTGAGGTAGGACACATTAAGGCTATCCACTTCAAATTCCAACGAAATCACGCGCTCCTTATGCAGGTGGTGGCACGGTCGAAATTCCCGCTTAAAAAAACGTCGCCAAAACGCTTGTTTTATTTTAATTTGTAAAGCTCAGGCATAAATATTAAAAACGTTTTACGGTCATATTCTAAAAAAACTTAATTTGCCACAATGAACAATACGACAATATCGGAAAAAGGGTTCGTGAGTAGGAGATTTTGCGCTTTAACACCTTTACGGTGCCAAATTATAACGCGATCTACAGTGCGGGACTCCGAGTTTCCCCATACAAATTCGTAATAATATTGCCAAATTAATAATACAATCTATCAACAGTTATTAATTATGGTTGATTATACTGCAAAACACATCTTAGGGTTATAAAATAATATTAAATATTAATACGTTAGGAGAAACAATGTTGGCTCGGGTAACCGAGTGTCTGGCACCGTAAGGGTCTGATACCTATTTTTTTTCTGGGCTTATAAAAAGACAGACGGTTATACGAAAGGCCAAGGTCTCTTCTGCTTGCTGTACTTAATTACATGATCTTTGATATTTCTAGGCCATCAACTTCTCAATCCGAAAACACACGATTTTGCATTACTTTCCATTGCATCTCCGTAAGCGGCTGCGCGCCCTGTTTCATACAAAACTTAATTTTGGATTTGAGGCCAAAATACTCATCCAAACTGAATGACATATTTCTTAAATCTAAGGTTTAGTAAATATCAGTACGGATTAGAACTATTTTAGTAACTTAGTAACTTAGTAAATTATTTTGCGAGCTTACCGTATTTTAAAAAAAATATTATCGTATTTGAAATATAATTACGATTATGTAAATAAAAATATAAAGTTGAAACATTTAAAAAAAAAACCTTTTTTCGGGTCGATATTTTGAATTATGTACGGCAAATTTAATTGAAAGTCCACCATAAGGCTTATTTTAATATTTTATAAATGTATTATTTTATATATCATTATATTTTCAAAGCAGGCGGGGTAAATTTTTTTTTTACACATCATAATTGTTAAAAGTGCCTTTAAAATCGCGAAAAATCAATTCCTTTAAGAGGGAGAGGGATGTCGGAGAAGAATTATTTATTATATATTCCAAATATTGATAGTATTATTACGCAATACGATAAATAGAATGTTTTTATACAGAAAAATATTTATTAAATATTTTATAAACTTACATAGGCTTAGAATTTTTCAAAATCTAATCAGAAATATTACTTTTCTGACCGTCCTATTATATGTTTTACAAAATATTTAAAATATGAATATGATTTTTAAAATGGAGAAAAGTATTTTTAATCCTTTCTCGTTACGTTTTTGTAAATAAACTTAACCAGAAATTTGTAATCCGCTATAAAAAAAAACTACACATTGTTTTTTTTTTAAATTTATCTTATCGGCATGTTAAAGAAAAGCCATTTTCATTTATATATATAAACCATTTTTTTAAACAAAATTTATTTATTGTTTTGAAACTTTTCCAGATTACTAACATTATCGTACTTATACAATTAACATTTGGAAATGCGTAAGAATCCAGTTAAAAATGTTCACAGGATGCATTATTTTTACTTTAGTTATCACTTGGTAGACATGCTAAATAATAAAAAAAGAAATGAAGGAAATATAACATAAAGTATAGTAAAACATGTAGAAAGAGAAGGTAAAAAATGAAGCAAAACTTTAAATTAAAACGGATTTCTAGAAATTAAACTTGAACACCATAAATATCTTCCAAGACAATCTTAGATTAAAACATTCATTTTTTAAATTTTATTTTACCCTTTGCAAGGAAGATTATTGCACGAAAGACGATTTTTTTGTATTCTTTAATTTATGTGTCGAAAAAACAAAATTGAATTCACAGAATTTTCTATAAGTTTCTCTTTAGACGTTGATGTTTGTTTAAAACGAACTGTTAAACACGAATGTGAAGTAATTTCAATGTGAAAAACAAATTTCAAAAACAACAGTGAACAGCTTGGTGTTGCTTAGTAATGAAATTTTTTAGTTCCTTTTGAATAAATTTCTAGAATTTTATTCCAAGCCGTACGACCACTGAAGGGTGACCTTTATCGATTTGAAAGAAAAGCAATGTAGCCATTTTACATAATAACCTTAGACTAGGCCCAAACAAGTCAATGCAATCGGTTACCTGCTCAAGAAAGAATTTAAATATTAGAAAATGTTTGAAGTAAAAAAAAACTTTTACTTTGAACCCACAAACAAGAACACAATACACTTCTATGGGTTTACCTCTTCAGTGAGTATTTGAGTACAAGTTCAATAAATACCAACTCTTCTTATGCCACCAATCTTTTAATAAATGTAATATCAATAGAAAATGAGGATAAAATAGCAACTGTAAAACTATCATCTCCATACCTAAATTTTCTAATAAAGCTGTGTTCATCTGAAGCGACCAAGTATGTTTTTCTGTATCTGTTTGTACGTAATTAGATAAAGAATAGGAAGTAATATTTGTACAGCGCCCTTGAGGTGATTTTTCACAAAAACGGCGTTATACAAATCATCCAATTATTATTATTATTAAGTACAGTCACTGAAGGTATAAACCGGTAGAATTGTGCTATGGGCGTGTCCGTTTGCCTTAATTTAGCTCTATCTTTCTGTTGAAATTGAAATATTTACAAATACCGAATATCTTTCTTGAATAGCTAATCAAATTTATTGGCCTATTTGAAGTCTTGCAGTCGAAATATATTACGTAAATAAGGGAATACAGTCTTAATTTTTTTTTAAATGGGTTTTTAATGCAATTCATAATAATATATTTAGAAATGTAGGAACGAGTACACAACGGAGGAATTTATTATTAATATCCAATATTAATAATATTTGGTACAATCTATATATATATATATATAAATCAATGTAAGTTTGTTTGTTTGTCCCCGATGTTCTCGAAAATTACTCTACCTGTTTCGGTGAAAATAGCACAGTTTGTTTTTATTAAAATCCAATATGTAAAACTGTTGGTATAACGTTTTAAATGTTGTATTTAGGTTAGCCCATACATATAACACTCTGGTTAGCCAAAGATAGCATATTCAAAAGAAGATGGTTTTTTTTGGGTAGAAAATTTTCAAACTGGAAAACACGAGTAGGTACCTACTTAAGAACTTTATGATTTAGATATGTTTTGAAAAAATAAACGTTTGGAATGAAATAAAATATTCAAATTAATGTTTCTTTATTTGGAGAAAGTTACTTTCGCTGTCAAATCAATTATTGCACCTTAATGATAAGCAAGAATCCACAACTTCATAAATTTATAAAAATAAAAAAAATCCCGAGCGAGGCCGGGTACACATCAGCTAGTTTGTGCTATATTTTATCAATTTCAGATGTAGTCTTAAAACAACATTCTCAATTTTAAGATTTTGGATTCATAGATACATCAGTACCAAAGATTCTTTTGTCGTAAACATTGGGCCCTCGATGGAACTTTTACCAGCGGGTATTTTTTTTTGTGTATTTATTTTTACGGTTTTCCGACCGAAAGTTGAAAAAGTCCAACAGAACAGTCCGAAAATATGCAAAGATGACAGTGGCAATAAACGAATACATTTGAACCGCGTCAGGGCTGTCCTCACATCCGAAAACTTTAAGTCATATCCGAGTTTTGTTTGACGTCCTCAGTAGTTGAGTGGTTACAATCCTCCTCTACGAATCTAGAGGTCGCGGGTTTATTAATTTAAAAAAAAGTAGTATATTTACGGCACGTTCCAGAGTGAACGACCACCAATCAGATTCGAAAAGTTGCTTAAAATGGCTTTAGCCGTGTTTGGTGACCAGATCTAAATAGCCAGGTACTTCCCCACCTTCCTCTTCCTGCCTTCTTCCCCTCCCAGTACCTCATAATAATAATAACAAAGCATTTATATAGCGCAGTTTTGTGTTGTTTCACTTCAAGTGCGCTTTACTATAAATAAAATTAAAAATGATTAAATAACTCCATTCAGTGGTATCCTACAGTGCTACTTTTACATTCTATTTATACATTCTTAACATATTACATACATTCCTGCTTATTCTTAATACTACTCCTACAGTACTCCTTAGGTGCATATTCATAAAAAAATTACAAAATATTATACAGTATACATAAGCCTTCAGCCTCACAACGCACCCCCAATTTGGGATGCCATAGTCTCACTGGCTCCAGACGGTTGAGAGCAGCTGGGACTCTTGTGTGGTATCACATAAAAATAAAAATAAATTTTGAACAACTTTCTTAACTAGAGAAAAATAATTCCCGACTTTATATTAGGTCGGGAAATATTCCCGAGGAAATATTGCTGGGTGCACATCACTACTCCTGCCTTTCCCCAAAACGACTCTCCACGGTGGTTGAATTGGTATTCTTGTCTTATACCATTAATTCAGAAACGAATTGTTTACGAGCATTTTCATTGGAGTGGCGTCAATAGCTATGCAATCAATAGCGATACAGTGAGAGTAAGCAAAGCAGGTGTCTTCAAAAGGTTGGGTATCATTTGCACGACAATGCCCGATGATGAAAGCCTTTCCTAATATACTTATATGACGATTGAATTAATGATGTTTAATTACATAAGAGTATCTACAATAGTCTGAGAGATAGCAATAGATTGAAAATAATACGGTAACTTTTGAAATTCAGTGCGGGGTCTGCAGAAAAAATCGACTTTGCACCCCTTTAATTCCCTACACAATAAGGAGTAATACGGTCTGGCCAGCGATTCAGATAAGATACTTGCGAGCAAAAATCGTCTTTAAGCCTCTTTAATTTCGAACACAATTAGTTCGATTCGCAGTCAAAACGGGACGTGGAATGCGTTGGCACGCCAAAAAACACCGTAAGCGTATCGACTTTCGAAGAGAGTAAGACTCAGGGTGGGTCAAATCGGATGCGTACCTCCCTACAATGCAGTCAGTCGCGGTTGACTTCGCGACACAAACCAATTGCAGGACTGCAATAGACAAAACCTACTAGATTAAAAAAGCGTATTTTTCATGCAGAAAATCCTTTGTAACATTCTTGCATAAATATTTATTGCATTCAACACTAAACAATTTATTTATATATTTTCCATGGTATTGTATTAATTGTTCAATAATAAATAGATAGACAAGTGCGTAATAACCAGTGGCGTGCGTTGCTCTATGTCCAAAGGTAGGCAGTCTGTAGTTTTTCAAGTTCGGGTACTACCAGGGTACTACCGGGTACAAGAATTACTAGCAATGGAAGCGGTATGTTTTACAGCTTTACTGCAAGCAGTATGCGGATGCATGGTTTTGCGTTATGTATCCCGCAAAAACAATTTTGAAAGTCAAATGTAAATGTATGGCCAAAGGTCGGTTGCTACCAAAAGGTATAAAATCATCAACGAGAAACAATTTATTGATGTAGAACGATTGTGAACACAAACTTTTGGAAGAGAAATTTTACTTTTTTTTTTGCCTAATTTATTTGTTTGGTTTGTTTTTATTTGGGTGGGCACAAATTTCGGCTATTATGAATTACTGCTCCTCACTGATTATAACATACCTACCTCATACCTCATGTATTTCACGAAAACTGTTTTATGTATGTATAAAATGTTTATGTGTAGGTATTTATGGATTCGTTGAATTCTCTTCGAAAAATTCAATTACCCGATAATCGACGGAGAAACATTAAGTAGCCGGCAGTCCCCTATTGACCCCGAAATATTTCCACGTTACAGTACACCACTACACAAGCAAGAATATATTTAAAATGATTCTGCGTACCCAAGGATCTACTTAATTATTAAGTTATATGGGTTTCTTCATGTATACGGCAAGAAACAAGAAACTCTATCGTCTGCGTTCATTGCTTTCGCACTGATGTCCCTATTTAGGTATTTTCATTAGTAAAACAACCAATTGGTCTAGGAATAAACACAGCGACTAGAAGTAATTAGAAACTAAGCCACTGTTTATGTACAAATGCGCTCAGTGCAATCTCATAGTTAATTAAATTAAGTACCTGTATTAGCGCAAGAATCAGTTGTCTGGCAATCAACACGAACACAAACAATGAGCTCAATGCGAAATAATCAAAGACTGTCTCAGATATCTTGGCCAGTGGAACACCCCTGTGTGTACGGGTGGGTACACGTGTCGACACAGTGGATCCATATTGCCAGGTTGTGTTTACAGCAGCTTTTCGCAAACAGTTTTCTTGTGTGCCCCTTTATATTTGCCTCTAGCTTCCGATACGCGAGACCGGAAACTGCCGTCGTTTCTCGATATTGGTTTTTCTTTACGCTTTTTTCTATTTTCTTTCGCCGTTCTACGTTCGCGTCGTTTAGATTGTTGAACATCGCAATAAGAATAGTGTGATATTATTAATGCTATCGAAACTTCGTGATGTTTCAATAAGTTTTTTTTACTTGATTCACGTTTATGACTTGTTGAATTATATTGTGCAATGAAAATTTGCCTTTTTAAATACTACACAGAATTATTACCGTGTATGTAAGCAGGTGTAAAAGTGGGAACAAATTTAACTTCGTTGTATCTTTGTTATTGAAAAAACTTACGAAACCTGACGTTTCAAATCAATTTATTTAAGTGTTTATCATAATAACAAATCACTGCTTATTTATATGTACAATATAATTCTCTTAAATTAAAGGATTTTTTTTACCAATAAATCGGATATGCATTGTGCACTGACTCTAAAATAGGAGAATTAAAATTATTGCCATTGTTGTACTTAATTTTTATTGCTTTAACACCGAAAAAGATGTCAGACGTAAAAAGTAATACATAATTAATAAGTATAATTATTTTCTTTTTCTAAATCCGAAGGTTGAATGTATATGAAATTTTGTGTAAATTCATAGTCTTTGTTTCTCTTTAATTCCTGCTGTTATTGGTTCGCTTTTTTATTAATTTAAAGTAATTATGGTTGATTTTCCCTTTTTCTTTGTTAGGTGTATTTAAACTTTGCACTTAGCACCTAAATTTTATTATTTTTGTATTTTATGTAATATGATTATTATATTATCCTTAATTGTCACTTTTTATTTGTCAGGTCTATTTGTACTTTGCCCTTTTTTGTTTTTGTTTTAAGTTATTTATTAATTACAATTGCATGAAGCTATCACTTTATGGTTATCCATTATAATCAAATGAAACAATTAAACTTTGTTTTAACCACGTTTATTTTTCACGCCTACCGGTTTCGGAACAACTGTTCCATCGTTGGGCAAAATAAATTCTCAACAATATTACAAAATTATGGCAGAACATGCATAATAAGTGTCACAGTGGGGTGCGGACGTGACTAGGGATTATTAAAGAGTGGGGGAAGAGATAGAGATTGAGGGAGAGGTGAAAAGAAACATAACCTTTTTCACGTCCAGAGCATTAAAATCCTTGTAGAGCAAAGCACTAGGATACCTGAAATGTTTCCTAGTGATGAATATGATCACTGTTTTCTGTGTCTTTAGTAGTTGATCAATTATTGTAGCTCCTGATCCGCATGTATTTAATTTTTATTTTCTTTTTATGGTACGTTGTTTTTCTTAGGCTAGGCACAGCTTTTCAGTCTGCACGCTAGTGTATAGATTAGTTCGCTTTATAATATGGTAGCTATTAATAGCTTGCTCAAACTAAAAGTTAGTGTAAATGAGTCTTTGTTTTCAAAACAACATATTTTTTCTCCGACTGAAAATCTTCGAGATTACACCGCGATAACATACAAAATTTATCCGATAAATCAAAGCTAGCAGTCCACAGTGGAGTGTTGATATCAACCCTGATGTATTGCAGTGTGGCACAGAACTGGCATAGGAAGGATGAAAGTAAACTGAATGCTGTAGAAATGAGATCTCTAAGGCAAATGTGCGGTAAAACCATCTACGACCGTGTCTCCCTTCGCTTCTTTTGACAAATTTTTGCGCCAACCGCGTTCAATCCTTCGTTAGTGGAATTTCCTGCATTCACCCTTCTTTTAATATCCCTATCAGTCTTTCCATCTCTCGTAAACATACTTCCCAAATACACAAACTCGTCTACCTGCTCCAAGTATTCATCATTCACAACTATATTGCACACTGTTTTCGTACTCTCTCTTTCAAACACCATGACTTTAGACTTACTTACATTCATCATTAGCTCATTCTTCATACATACTTCGTTCATCCTAGATACGAGGGACTGTAGATCTTCTATACTATTAGCAATCAGCACCGCATCATCAGCATACAACAGACAACATACTTGCAGACTACTCATTTTTGCGCCCAAGGCCCACCTCTTTCAATTCTTGCATACAATTATCCATGTATAGATTGAATAACCACGGTGACATTACGCAGCCTTGCTTAACACCTTTTGTGATATCAAACCACCCCGTAAAATCACCGTTTGCCGTAACACATGCAACGCTTCCGTCGTACAGAGATGCGATTGCCTGTATAAGATTTGTATTCACTTCATACTTGGACAACACCTTCCATAACTTTTTTCTGTCAACTGAAATTAATTAATTGATTTCTAAATGCTCTATCCATCATTCCAATGCATTGAAATACCGCAAAAATTGTAACATAATATGTTTCCTCTAGAAATTCTATTTAATATTGCTACAAGGAATGTTTCCATTGCCCCTTTCAGTAGGAGGAAATATTTACGTGCACGTATTAAATAAAGGGTGCGTTCTCGTAAATAATGTTTCTAATTAAACTTTTTCATGCAATATCTTAATCAATTCGTGTGAAGAATCAATTAGCACGGGAGACTCCAACAACAAGTAAGTTAATTCCTTCCCATACGTACCCCTAACACGTACTACCACCATCCCTATACCACCAACATTATTCTATATGGCACGAAATTAATGTAATTCTCTCCAGACATGACGTGTGGTGGGGGTAGCTTCAATACGATGATGTGGTTAAGTCGGGAAGGCTCGTCAAAAGCTGCACGATCTTTTAGGTGGGTACATCTATATTCAAAAGCGGCGAGCCATTTTGTATCTTCCAAAATTGATGATTTTTTAATGTGGTATACCGATGACGAGCTCCGTGGTTGAGCGGTTAAGATCCTCGACTACGAATTCAGCGATCGCGAATTCTAAACTCGGTCAGCATTCAAAAATACACCCTTTACAGGATGCTAACTTACGAAATACTACGAATGATTGATCTATAAATTTTACCAGGTTATTTGAAAAATCTTTCAAAAAACAAGAATCTTCAAACTGTAATCTTTTAATTTATATATAAAATATGTACTGTAATTTTAGGTAAAACGTTCGAAATTGCTTTCTCTGGTTTACTATGGAAACATATTTTATATTATGTATAGAATTTACAGATAATTAATTTGTTGTAGTGTCCGGACAAAGCCATGTTTAGGGCAATTTTTAAGGGCTGGCCCTTAATATTTGTGTTATTTAAAGTTTAATTAAAAGCAAATAATATGTAGTAGCCATGTTTAGAAATACGTTCCAGATTGGTAATTACTCTCAGTATCACCCTAGTGAAAGATCATTCAGAATTGAAACGTCGCTTGAAATAGCTTTACCCATAAATAGTGATTGGTTGACCAGATCTGAATAGCCACAGAATACCACAATTGGAGATGTTACAGTCATTCTGAATCTGGAGTGTTGGGAACTTTCACATGAAAAAATCAAATTATTACATCTTTTGTAAATTCTTTTATACGTTTTTGTGATCGGCAGATTCTAGGATAACCCACACTACTGTATGAACTTAAAAAATATATATTCGTGAATTTTCACCCTAAATCCTACAAGTAAATTGTACATTCGGTTGTCGCTCCAATTCATTACCCCGAGAAGCCTACAAATTTATGAAGGAATAAGTTGTTCCGTGACGTCGCGAGGAAGCACCCCACCCCACTCACAGCCCGTGATCCTCGGGACCCTTAGTGCGGGGGTTACCAATTTAAAGACCCATTACTCCCTATGTACCTTAACAATTATACCTTTCAAATTGTACTATAAATAGATAATTTCACTGCTGCCGTTGTAAATAGCAATATTTATTTTTTGTGGAGATTTTTCACAGCAGAATACTGGCAGGCACCCAAAGCAAAAATCATAAAGAACAAAAGAGTAAAAAAGAGGCAAGAAGAGCTAAAAAAAAACCAAGAATAGCCAAAAGGGCAATAAGAGCCAAAAAGTGCCAAGAAGACCCAAGAAAAGCTCAAAAGAATAAGAAGAGCTAAAGAGTCAAAACGATCAAGAAGGGTCTAGAGGAGCACAAAATAGTCAAGAAAAGTCAAAAAGAGTAAAAAAGAGTAAGAGCCAAGAGAGCTCAACAAAGTCGAGAAAAGCCAAAAAAATCTAAGGATAACCAGCCTCTCCGATTCAACAGAAGTAAAATTATTTTGTGACGTCATTATTAATAAAATTAAAAAGAAATACTAAATAGTATATATATCCCGATGAGGGAAGCTTATATATACACTATATGTATAGTATATACTCACCTTCGCTTCCGAAACATGTTGATATTTATATAATAATTGGCGGTGCACACAAAGTATTTCTTATTAATTTTATAAATGGTTTAGTGTTTATATAGTTTATTACCCGAGTTGGACCGACTTTTTATACTTTTCGTAAAACGAAAGACAAACAACAGAAAGTCTTGTTTTTTTTTTTAAATTATTTTCATACCACACAAGGTAGTGTACATTGTTAGGCTGAACGTTGTTGGGAAGGGAATAAAATGGGGAAGAGGAAGATTAAGAAGTACTAATCTGACCTGGTCACCAAACACGGCTAAATTCAACTAACTTTTCGTTTCTGAATGATTTACCATTAATTGTAGGTATTCAAAGAAACCAAATAATCTGCTCAGTTTTTTTAGACTTTTATCTAAACTACTCAATTACGTTTATGCTGTGAATTATTTTCTAGATAACATATACTTAGTTAGTGAGGGATGAAACAAAAGAGTATTGTTAAGTCATGTTCAACCGAAGGCAGCGTTGGCAAACATGCACCTTCAACCATCGTTATGTAAATTAAATTGCATGCTTGTGTCTATATTCGCCCTAAACATGCATAAATTTCAAACTTTAAACAACATAATTTACAAAATGTTCGCAGGTGAAAACATACCGGGGTTCGGAGCAGAATAATCGTGATAAAGTACTAGGCATAAATCATAAACAAAACGATGCTTTTAAAAAGGGTTTTAATTATTATTTAGTAACCATTTTTATTCGAATACCGCACACGAGTTCCAACTGCTTCCGGGTGTATGGAGCGAGTGGGACTATGGCATCCCCAATCGGGGTATGTTTTGATGCTGAATGGAGTTGGATGGAAGGTGATGAGGAAGGGAAAGGTTGAGAAGTGAAAAAAAAACACTTCTTCAAAATATGAATTTTATTTCATTTCTATTTTCTAATAATAAGAAAATAATTTAAATTTAATAATAATTTTGCTCATTTTACGTAATTATTTTTATATTAATTTGCAATTATTTAGCTCTCTCACCATTTACTGTTGTTTTTTGTCTATGTTTTTAATTTATCTATGCTTTTATGTCATTATTTTATAAAACATTTTATCCTGACGAGGGAACCATTGGTTTTGAGACATGTAGATAATTATATGTTAAATAGTGGCTTAAACAAAACATTTCGTAATCATTTAAAATAAAAAAGAAAACACTTTTGCCTTTAAAACATATTGTTGAGTTCGGTCGCGTATTTATTTGATACGGGTAATACAGGTCAAAGCATCGCTTTTGAAACATGTTGATATGTATACATTATTAAAGTAGTAATATATATTTATTAATACTGACACCATAAAATGAATGCCAATCTTTTGAAGAAATTACAAAAATATGGTTTATGTTTTATTTTTTGACGGCTTAGTGAATGTTTCAAAGCTCTAAAGCTCACGATGGCAATTAAGTTGCGACCTGCAAATAGTTTTTTCAAGTAAAAATACCTCACAGAAGCGTGCTATTCAAATTACATGCAGCCAGAACTCACCAATATAGGATTTTTAACTGTTCTTGTTATACTTGTTGCCATAGCATAAGGGGAAGACAAGGATCTCACGACAGTGGAAAAGCAACCTTTGTAGTACTGTATTTCTAGAGTATTTTAGCGCTTGTATCACATTTATGTTCCCAGTTTATAAATACCACACACGTTGACAATGCATCATTTTGCACGAAACATGAATATATTTTTGCTATTTTAATGACTAACAATTAGTCACATCGTTACAAAAAAATACGCACCTTTTGTACCGCACAATTACCATGACGTCACGTCGAATCAAAAAAGTATCCGAACAATGTGGATTTATTATAATTTAAATGAAAGATTTTTTTGTTTGTTTTAAACGACTTTATTTTATTTTATTTTTATTTTATTTTATTTTATTTTATTTTTTATTATTTATTTATTTCTTAAAGTTTAACAAAAAATTCGCAAAAAAATGTAACCTTACTGGGGTACCCCGTTCTAAGGTCACATTATACATGGTTTTATATAAAGAATATGAATTTGGTCAAGTATATTTTAAGTTTGATACCTACCTATTATTATTTACTTATTAATGTTTATATAATTTTATTTAATTATTATTATTTATCGTTTCACTTAAATTGTAAAGCCTCTCATCTCAATTCAGGACTGTCCTAGTGAGATGAGTGGCTATTTTTTTGTTTTGTTCTTAAATTTAAGAATAAATAAATAAAATAAATTCTCAGAATGAATTATTAGTCATCAAATTTCGTATGTATGTTATATTATTATAATGTTGTTTTTTTTTTATAAAAAATTCTCACATTAATGTATCAATAAAAAAATCTTGTCATTAATGTTTTATTACTCGAGCCTGTTAATTTATCGTTAGGGCAAGAATCGAATTCTCTCCATGTAAGATGTACAAGAAAGTTTTCTAATTTGTATATGTAGCTAAATAACTCGCACAGCTTCTCACCCAGCCGAACGGGTTGACAGATGATTGCACGGAGCAAATAGCAGAATTACATTAGAATACACATCTGTCTAATAAATTCCCTTTATTTAATGATTACACGACTAAATTCGCTCTCGCGGCGCGATGGGAACGAATGATCCGAATAATTCAATGTGTTGGGATGGTAATGACTACAATGAGGCTATATTGTGTGGTTTGTAGTAATAATTGGAGTTATGCACGGTTAAGTTATACTGAGAGAGAACTGCGTAATCTATGTTTCCCTTCTCTGGCTTACTTCGGAGAGTTTTATACTTAGGTACACTCACGCTCGGCAACCTCGGCCCAAACTCTATTCAGGGGGTGAAATCGAAGGACCACTGTGTATTGGAAGGGTTTTGAGATATTTAGATAATAAAAATAACTTGCTGTAATCATGGAACAGGGTATTAACAGTACAAAAATGGAGTTAAAGAAAATACATGGATCACCCAAATTATCAGACTAACGAATCTTTTGGATCTCAATATGAAATAAATCCAGTGACCTCCGAATGAAAAGATGTGCCATAATAGCCAAATTTGTCTCCCATTTCGATGGCTGGAGGCAACCACGTAACAACCTAAATGTGACACCAGGCGGGTTCACGCATTTCTCAAATACATGACGTCATCATTCGTGTATTGACTGGCGACGAGCGATCATTCGAAATTTTTTTTAGGAATAAAACAATAATTATGGTTTCCTGCAAATTCAAACGTTGTAAAAATAGAACTGGTAAAGAGAATACTCAAAACTGTTATATAAAATTTCACAAGTAAGCTTTATTCGACATATTTTAGGCTTATTCAATATAATTCGTGAACAGTTTAGTGACACTAATACTATCAACTCGGAATGAATACCGCCATCAGGTTTCTTTCGTGTGATTTTGACTTCGGTAAGCAAATTACAAATATTTGTACAAGAGTCAAACTAAATACTCTGACAAAATTTTCGGTTTTTGTAAATAACTGGAACGTTTTCACTTATTTCCTGTTTTTAGTTAAATTGGCGGTTTGGAATCTGTTAGCTCAGCTACAGAAAAGAGGAGATTTGCGATAAATTCCGAAAAAATTCTAAAAAAGATGAGTTGATTATTAGCAAATTTGCTTATCGATGAGTAAATACTAATACTTTGCAGTGCAATGCGAGTTGTCTGCAGTCTGTGTAGATCTATTTATTAGCAAATTGAACGAAAGTGTCACGCCTACGCTCCCCCCTCATCTCGCTAATTTTGGTTTCTTACTCTTGCGTGTAAAGGCATCTCATGTAATTACGTGCTCTGTGAATACAACATCCGACGGAATACTCGCATACATATTGACACTCGAAGTGTGGTTGTTGGAGGTAACCTGGCATACAAGCTAAGCAAACTACCAAATAGGACTCATGAGGCCAGTTCCAGGGCAACACACGGCGCTAGAGGCGGTATCAAGTTATAACTTAGATAGCTGTAGACATTATAGAAAAAAATGCCTTAACTCGATACATTTGTGGAATTTACATTAGAATTCTGTCAGCCACGCCACCGTACCACGTGGACACGCACGACGGGCGTCGTTCTTTCTAGACGCGACCTTCTCTCCAACCTCCAGCGTAAAGCTGCTTTGGCCTTCTATTACTTGCCGCGTTACATCTTTTCCATGCTCTCCGGACACGGTGGAGCGTCATCGCTCGGCAGGACATCGAAAGGCTGCGTTCGCTCGAAATGACGATTTCGGAGCACGAACGATGTCCGTTGCATAGAAACTTAAAACCATTATATAACAACACACTAAGTTATTGATACTTCTGTATTTTGCTTGCCATTGTTTGCTATTATCGAGCATTATCAAGGCACAGTTGTTTGCTGTAGATACATTTTGCTGTTGACAAATCGACTGCTTGGAACTATTGAAAAATTTCCACTCGCTTTTCGGATAACACTAGTTAATAATATAGATATACGAGATTGATAGTGGGAAGGGCATTCGTCAATGTATTGAATTTCTGGCTATTTTTAGCTAAATCGTCATTCTGTTTTATTTTGCCTATACTTTATATACAAATGTTTTGATTCATTCTATTTCCTTTTATTACTTTTGCTGATGAAATATTTTTTTTTCATGCTCTCAATAAAATGGTTATTACTTTAATTTTTAACAAAGATTAAAATATTAGAAATATTACAGAAATAAAGAAATGGTACGATTTATATAAACAAGAATGTTTTGTTCTATGTGTACGTACATGGAAAACATAACAAGGATCATGGAGATAGTTTTGCGGCTGTTTTGTGACATATGTCAAAAGGTAGTAGATAAATTGTCTGTAAGAGACGTTAAAAATGTCAACGGTCAATGCAGAATCGTTAAATAGTTGAAAAGCTCTTTTGATTAGCGTGTTCTGATAAGCAGAAGTTCTCTCTTTTGACGCATAAAATAGTACATGAGATCTTCCACGAGTATAGTTGTTAGATATGTAAGAGTTAATCCTTCAATATAGACGGCTACATATAGTTACAGAGATTAAATCTTTTTTTTTTTTTAGCTAAAAATATGTTTCTGTGGGCTTCTACAGTATAAAAATGAAGAATCTGTTAAGAAGAAAGATGAATAAAAAATGGATAAAATGTATATTCTCTTAAATAAAGGTAACGCACGCATGAACCTCTTTTGCACTCTTTCTACTCTTACTACTAAAAAAGCATTATCACCGAAAAATCTAAGATAATTAAATTCAGCAAATTAGAAATGCGTGTTGACAAACCTTCAATAATTGTCTTTCTTGAACTAGTTAATTTAAGGAACAGTTGAAAAAAAAAGAGATTAATTACCAAGTCAAGCTGTTTAAATAGTTATTATTAGTATTTGTAAGAAAAACATCAAGGTACGGGCACGAGACTATTTTGGTAGTCGTTAAAAAACTATGTAACACACACAAAAAGGACAATGAATAATGAAACAAAAATGCTGTCAATTTGAGCAATTGAAAGGAAAAACTTTTTTTGTACATTTTCGACCTTTTCACGATCGATTCGAATAAAGCTTAGGGTTTGTAATCAATTTTCGTAGAATCAATCTTCTACGATTCTGCACCATAAATTTTCCATCACGGCACAAGTTATGATTTGAACGATATTGAAGATGGATGATCAAAAGTTGGATAATTTTCTTTGTTACCTGTGATCCCACTTACTTGATTTCGGCAAAATACTAACCATATTTTTTTCTCTCCTCTCCAGGCGCCCTGTGACCTCCATCGGCAACACCATGAGCTCTCAGGGCTCCAACGCGCAGGGCGGGGGCTCTAACGCGGGCGAGCGCCAATCTGCCCCCGCCAGCCTCCCGGCACCCTCCTCGCACCCCACCACCATGGCCTCGCCGCTCCTTACGCAACAACAGCAACAGCAAATTAACCTCCAACAACAACATCAGCAACAACAACAGCAACAACAACAACAACAGCAGCAACAACAACAACAGCAGCAACAACAACAGCAACAGCAGCAACAACAGCAACAGCAGCAACAGCAGCAACAACAGATACAGCATCAACAACACCAACAATTACAGCATCAGATGATCCAGGCATCGCCCCCTGCCTCTCCCCCCGCGGACGTTGCACCTCGGTTAGGAAGAACGATGTCAAGAAAGGAACAAGTGAGAAAATTTATGAAAAGAGAGACTGCGCTCTTCTTCGGGGTAGAGGAAGAACACCAGGAGGAAGAGAAAGAGCTGTGGAGAGAGAGGAGGATCAGATTAGCGCAAAGAAGGTACGGACCGCTCCGGGATGACAATGACAACGATGGAGAAATTAGATACAGGTAAGAACTTTTTAAAACGTTGTTGATTTTGCTTCATATGCTTCTTGACTTTTGTAAAACATGTCGCGAATGTCGCATTTTTTACCGGCCCTGCTTTCATCGAATCACTGAGAAAAAGCAAAAGTTTTACCAACGGCAATAGAGGAAGCTATAAAAAACGTAAATATGGCGTTGAAATACCATTTTATCTTCAATAATTCATATCTACAAATATGACTATGTTCCATCCCATCCATTTTATCATCCAGTGATAAATTAAAATCCTTGCTGTTATTCCATGAAACATCAATTATTAATTGATAAACTAAAGTTCTTAAAAACTTAAGACAAGATTTTTTGTGCATAGCGCAAAGGGTAACAATTATTATTTTTATAAACAATAATTATTAATCTAAAACACTCATCCAAATTGAAAAAACCTTCCGAGCAAAGATAAAGATAAGCCGACGTAGCTCAACAGTAGAGCATCTAACCGGACATTAGAGGGTGCGGGTTCGAGGTCCTGCCGGCGACATTTATCTTTGCTCGGAAAGGTTTTTTTTCAATTTGGATGAATTGTTTAGATTAATAGTATTGTTTATAAAATAATAAACATCAATAATTTATTGAGGATCCCGCAAATTAGAGAATCAATTTCCAACATAATATAGGTTACAACAATGCTCAATAATGTTGGAGTCCCTAGTGGAGGCATATCATTGTCTAAAGTAATTACTTATGTGTCGACGATCAAAGGTTACTTTTAGACACGAAAATTTAAGGACGGACACTCAAATAAGGCGCAAAACGTCACTTTGCGGGTTGCTAACGCAAGCAATACAACAAATAATCGATCTTTAAATTCTGCACGGTTGTTGGAAAAATGTCTAAGGTTTCAAATGATGACAATCCTCAAGCTGTAATCTTTTAAATTCTATTAAGTACATACCGAAATATCTAAAAAATTGTCCAGTTATAAGTTTTCAGTTATAATATATAACTCATGACTCTGTTAATAGATTGTTGAATTTATTAACAGTGTAATATAGAAATAGAAACTACAGACTGAGTTTAAATCTATAATCAAAACATTTCCGCTCGACGGACATAAAAAACTTGTTAATTGCTGACGATCTCAAATAGAAATTTAAGCGTTTATTACCGGCGCATTTTTTACCGGCCCTGCTTTCATAGAATCACTGAGAAATAGCAAAAGTTTTACCAGCGGCAATAGAGGAAGCTATAAAAAACTTAAATATGGCGTTGAAATACCATTTTAAATACTTTAATAATTCATATCTACAAATATGACTATGTTCCATCTCATGCATTTTATCATCCAGTGATAAATTAAAATCCTTGCTATTATTCCATGAAACATCAATTAGTTTATTGAGGATCCCGCAAATTAGAGAATTCATTTCCAACATAACATAGGTTAAAACAATGCTCAATAATGTTGGAGTCCTGGTGGAGGCACTTATCATTGTCTAAAGTAATTACTTATGTCGACGATCAAGGCTACTTTTTAGGCACGAAAATTTAAGGACGGACACTCAAATAAGGCGCAAAACGTCACTTTGCGGGTTGCTAACGCAAGCAATACAACAAATAATCGATCTGTAAATTCTGCACGGTTGTTGCATAAATGTCTAAGGTTTCAAATGATGAAAATCCTCAAGCTGTAATCTTTTAAATTCTATTAAGTACATACCAAAATATCTAAAAAATTGTCCAGTTATAAGTTTTCAGTTATAATATATAACTCATGACTTTGTTAATAGATTGTTGAATTTATTAACAGTGTAATATAGAAATAAAAACTACAGACTGAGTTTAAATCTATAATCAAAATATTTCCGCTCGACGGACATAAAAAAACTTGTTAATTGCTGACGATTTCAAATAGAAATTTAATTCGGTAGTCAATCGCGGACCTTGTATTATTTTGCAAGACCGGAGACTTGTACCTATACTTTTTAATGTTAAAATGATTTCGAATATTTTTTTAAACAGAAGTATCCGTGGTATTAAGCTATAAAACGTTAGGATTAATTAGATAAAAAAATATTAATATATATTATAATTAATATTAATATCTATAATTAATATTAATATATATATTTTTTAAATCGTTTCAAGTAATAAAATTACTACACATATCACTAGTTAGAAGTTTTTTTTCTCCTTGATAATAAGGAACTTCAGTGAGAAATATAATGCCTTTAAAAATATCAATTAATATAGAGCAGCAAATGCCAATTCTGAACAATTTACGTAGAATTTATAAATCGTTATTTAATAGTGAATAAAAAAAAATCTCATAAAAATACCTTATTATATTGGTACCATTGCATTTGGGACATCTGACGTCAAGTGCGCTTTCTATTTTTGGATTACTATAAAAAATATATTTTTCATTTTCGTTTTGTATGTTAAATTGGCAAGTCAAGGTTTTTATTAACAAGTCCCTCGTTGTATTCGAGAGAACGCATTACATATATTATATAACATATTAAATACGAACATAGGGCTGACATCTATTGTAATATAATATGAAAGAATTACTTTGCTAACAGAAAAAGTGATTTGAAGCTTAGTTAAAAGAGTTTTAATAAGTGGAGGCATTTTTGAACGTTTTGCCTAAAATGCTAATACTTATTTCGTGGAAGTGTATTCAATGTACAGTCTACGAAATTTGTCATTCCAAACTTGATACACATTTTACTATCCATGTAGACTTTATAGATAAATTATTCGTACTATTTCTTGCATTAGCAGACTATTTTTGATTACCCCTCTTAAATAAGAAGTGCTATATATTTTTTTTAAGTTAAGAAGTTTGATTTCGGGAACAGGAATATATTAAAAAAACATATTTGCAGAATGTGGTATATCAAATTTAAATATATTTTTAGTCTGCCCACGTTCGGTGCTCCCAGTGCATATTTAAGAGGAACGAGCAAAATTAATTTAAGTGCGAAACAGGCAGCGTAGCCGTTTCCCTTAAGGGGTGAAATTAATCTACTGACAGTAAAAAAACTACTTTCAAGTAAAGCAGTAAGGTTCAGAATGTTCTCAAAAACTTGACAATAAACTCCCGATTCCTCAGTAGATTCTAAGTCAGTTTAAGAGATGAGAGATGCGAGATGAGGGAAGAGAAAGTTGTTAAATCCCCGCTATAAAAGTAATGCATTCTTCAACCCCCAGTTACTCAAGCCTTCGTCAAAGTGAATCAAAAGAAAAATTAACCAAGCTCCTTTGTCGTGCAAACTGAATGAAGTTGTAATTAAAATATTCCGTTCGTTAATTAAGGACTTGCTTCATTCAGCGCGCAGTCAAAATCTCATTTCAAAAGAAAAAGTTGTTACACTCAAATTATTTTATGTTTTTTTACTAATAGAACAGAAAAAAACATACTTTTATTGCAAAAAGATAACTGCTAATAAAATGTTGGTAGCTTTTACCATTTTTTCTTCTGAAAATAAAAATGATTTTGATTGGCAAAAAGCGTTGTTCTGTCGGTAAATGATTAAATAAATTCTGTTTATTTTTTAATAACTCATTGAAGCGTATAAACCTCAGTGTAATATTTAATCATTGAAGAATATAATATTAACAAATCTTAAATTTGTTAATATTATCTTCTTTAAGATTTGTTAATATTATCTTCTTCTACAAAATATTACAATGAGGTTTATAAGCTTCAATAAGTTATTAAAAACTAAATTGAATATTCTTTCCATACTTGTAGAAAGAGTCAATAGATGTCCCATCTAAAAAAAACAAATAGGTATATTTAGTTATTAATATAGGTAGATTCTAATTATATTCGGGTAGAACTTTGTTATCATCATAAAGACAGCAGCCAATAGTTTTGGGTTTAATGGAGAATAATATTGATAAGTCTTGAATTTGTGGTATGATATCGATGAAGATGGCGTAAAGTGAACTGGTCTTATTAGTTCAGTTGGTAGAGCGGTCTCGGTAAGACAGAGGTCCTGGGTTCGATTCCCATATACGGCTGATACCTTCTTATTTTATGTGTTTTTTTTTCTGTTTCGTATTTCATTTAGGATTTGTTAAAATTATCTTCTCAATGATTAAAGATTACGTAATTTTGTTCTCATCGATGATTAATATTACAATGGCGTATAAACTAATAAAAGCTCTTAAAAGATAATAAAGATATATAAAGCTTATAAAAGCTCTTTTTACTCTATTTATTTATTTATTCATAAAACACAAATTAAAACCTGCTTAGCCAATTTAATTGGTTTAATTATTTAAAAGTATGATACCGATAAAAATGGTTAGTAATAGCTCAGTGGATCAGAACGCAGGTCCCGGATAGACCATGAGGTCCTGTGTTCGAGTCCCAGTTACTACCGTTATCTGTTTTTCTTTTCTGTGTCTTTTCGGTTACATGTTTCTTTTTGAGAGTTATTAATATAATCTTCAATTATTAAAAATATTGAGATTCGTAAAGAATTCAAGGCTGATGTAAGCGTAATGAGTAAGATTAATAATAATAATAATAATAGTTGGATGACTTGTATAGCGCCGTTTTTGTGAAAAATCACCTCAAGGGCGGTGTGTTAAGAAAGGGCTGCTTAGATGATTTGGTCATGCAGAGCGAATGAACGAAGAAAGGAGTGCAAGAAGAAAATATGACGTGTATGTGAATGGAAGAAGAAGCCGGGGACGCCCGAGGAAGACAAGGTACGATCAAGTGAATCAAATACTTGAGTCGGGCCATGTCAGAAGTCGGAGTAAGAGAAGAGAATGTATGAGACGATGTGTGAATGTGAATCAAGCGAGAAGTGTATGCCAAGATCGAGTCCTTTGTGCCTACCCCATCGAGGAAACGGCGTGATGGTTAGTTAGTTAGATTAAAAAATAATAATTTTTTGATATACCTGCTTGATTCTATGCAAAAGAGGGTAGGTGGTTATCTGATAAGACAATCCGTTGTTAACAGACCGATTTTCATATCTAATGTACAGACGCAATGTAGTTATACTAAGTCTGTTTTACAGAAATTTCGTTGCACGAAGGAACCACCGGTTGATGTTTGCTTCATGAGAACATGTTATTTCGCCAGCTTGTTGTATGCGAAATGAACTATCGGCATCTGTCTTTCCTCATGCATTTGATTCGGGCCTCTTCAAGGCCCGCATTAGCAAATCGCTTCCCACTAAACCATCACTTCCTTGATCCGCCTCACATGTAGTTCCCCTGTTTCTGCACCACAGACTCTTGTGAGGTATCACATGAAAATCATCTTAAATAGTCTTAGCGCCAGTAATATATTCTGTAAATAAGGTTGCCGATAAAGATATGAAAAAGTTAAACGCTGTCTGCAGTATTATACCATAATAATATCGTAATACTCTCCAAAAACAAAACATTTCTTTCGGTAATAACTGTCATTTAAAACAACTTTCACTCCAACGCATCAACAACATTTTTTTTAAAATAAAAGGTATACTCACAATCCGTTAGGCAGTATTAAATTTACAATTTGTGCAGCCTTGGAGGAATTTTCCTTCAAAGTTGCAGCAATATAAATGCAAAATTTGTAATAAAACGTTTCCATTTTTCGACAGCAGAATACTTTACAGCATGTAGAACACTTTACATTCCCCGTTTAGAATCATAGCAAGATCATTTCATTTTTATTCTAGTGTTTTTCTTTTTAATGTTATTCTTTGCTCCCTTATCGTGAAATCAGAGCTAATGCCGCCAAAAATATAGACAATTATTCACATTCACTAAAATATCATATTGTATTATACTTTTCTATGATTTTAAGATTCAGTTTATAAATAACCCCAAAACGACCATCCTTGCTTCTTTTTCTCAATAAATTCTCAGTAACTAAAGAGATTTATGCCTCGCTAGAACATTTTTCTTCTGTCAATCAGAAATATACCAATTTTCAACAACCCAGTGTTGTTATCTACGAGTTAAAAATCCTGTCTGCTACAACTTCATCGGTTTATGCAAATCATCATCACAAACCCAAGACTTACGACCTTGGGCGAAATCGAGGACTTGTAGCAAACATTCACGGACACCAATTTCTTTTAAAAATCACTAAGGAAGTAACTAACTGCTTGCGGTGCGATAATGTTTATAAAACAGCAAATAGCTTATCTAACAGATAGGAACTATCGGACCGATAACTATCCTTTACATTCATGCCGATTATCTACCACTGAAATACACAGGGAGAAATTACACACAATTAAAATTAGATTAAACTTGTACGAGGTGTGTTCAAAAGAAAAGGTGAATTATGAATTTTCGCGGGCCGTGTACATTTGATTATCGATTTTTTTGTTATGTTGGTACACATATGTTTATCATATGTTAGCATTATCAGCCATTTTGGATCAGTGGTTTGTTTTTGACAACTCGAAAGGTTGGGCACGTTTTTGGCTGTTCTTCGATTTTTTTATTTAGGTTCGTTTTCTGGGGCATCATCAGTCCGATTGAAGTGAAATTTTAGATTTGCTTTATTTTCTATGTTTTCATCAGCATCATGCTCTCAACAGCCCGCGAAAATTCAAAATTCACTTTTTATTTTTAACACACTTCGTATTTTTCCGACATGAATAATAATAATAATCTAAAAATTAAAAGCAAAAAAAAAAAATTATGAAATATTTTGCGTAATTTATTCCGTGTGTAATTTATTCCACGTGTAATTTTCGCCTAAGTAATTTTGCCATGTAACCTACGTGATCCCCTTAGAAATTAGTTGCCTTAGTTTTAACGGGGCTCCATTTTTGAAGTAACGTTTACTCTCACGTAGGCGAAAATAGTTCAAAGTAATGCGATGTGCTGGTAAAATCACTGATCAAACTCATTTTTTTCGTGCAAATAAACCAATGTGGTGTCTTTGAATCGAGGCATATAATATATACGAGTATTTTTTGGATGAACAACGTATTTTAAATCCTTCAAAGAAATGATAAAAAATGCTTACCGTGAATTATTTAACGTGGAAATGAATGCGGAAGTCGCGAATTAATAATAAAATCCGGCCAGAAAAGCGTTTCCTTTTTTACTTCCATATTATTTATAAGGCCGCGAACTTGTAAGAACGTAAAACCGGGAATTTATAAGAATAAAAAAACCTGGAGACTTCTCCATTAACAATGCAAATCTTTACGGGGGAGAATAAGATCCCGGGTTTATTGTAGATAAGTATTTAATCCAAAAATTAAAGACTATGTTGAGATAACTAAATATTTTTACAAACCCGAGAGAAACAGCATTTCTTAATTTAGCGGAAACAGAATGTTCACACATCCGAATAAGCATACCGGTTCCCCAATATATATGTAGTTTTTTTTTTTTTTAAATAAGACGTACAATGATGTCGCATTCTCATGAGTTATCAATTCAACTTATGTGACCGTTAATTATTGCTACATAAGAACGCCAACAGAAGAATTTTTCAAATTTTTGCATTACTTAACATTCAAAATATCTACGCTAATAATGTTTTAATCAAACATTTCAAATGTTCAAAAAACTGACAAACTTAATTTTCACCATACAACAGCGAGCCAAAATGACATTACGAATATTCCTAAATTTTAACTGCTTTAGAACAAAGGAATTATGAATATCTTTCCACTAAGGTATATAATTCACTTTCACCGACCATAAAAAAAAAAGAAACAGAAACCATTCCGAATTGAAACGTTGCTTGAAATGGCTTTAAGCCGTGTTTGGTGACCAGATCTGAATAGCCAGGTATTTCCCACCTTCCTCTCCTCTTCTACTTCCCCTCCTCAATACCTTCACCCTCACAACATTCCCCAATTGGGAATGCCATAGTCTCACTGGCTCCAGACGGTTGGGAGCAGTTGGGACTCTTGTGCGGTATTCATATAAAAAAAAACGAAAGCCAAATTATTTCAACAATCAAAACAAAACCTGGCTTATAGAAATGAATGGTGAATTATCCAGCATATTGAAAAGTACTTTGTAGGAGCTTAAAAACAATCAGTTTTTAACTAAAACCTAGTCCGCCTCAACGCCTATTGACGGGGACTAAAAAAAACATTACAAATTGTCTTATTAGCTTTGTAAAATTTTATAAACCATATGGAAAATATTAGGTTTTACAAAGTTTTCACGGTAAATATGTCCATGAAAATACAACAACAAAAAAGTAAACATTAAGAAAATAACATAAATAAATGTACAGGCTCGAGAATTACAAATACAAGAGAAAAGCATAACAAAGCTTTACTAGAGATAAAAAAAGTATACCTACATCAGAATCTACAAAGCTTAAGGATAGAGTTGGAATCTATAATAAATGGTTTTCCAAATAGCATTTAAAAGAAATAAAATTTCAGAACATCATTTCGAGATTTATGCGAAACCCACACATGTCTCAATTCCTCGTGCAACTTGTTATACCTGGTGTAGGCAATGTATTCCAATGATTTCAGTCCGAATAATAATAGATAATAAATTAGATATAAAATCGAGGTAATGTTAACGTCAATCCTTATACCAAGGACTCCCAATTTGTAGTTGTAATATAGCGATATACATTAAAAAAAAAAAAAAATCTCGAGGCACCTTCTGCTCTAGAATTATATAATCATTAACTCGTTCTTTTTTTAAAAAATTAATAATAAAGTAAATCAAATTGTCTAGTTTTTATTATTGTGTCAGATGTTTCGGCGTTTAAGGCCATTTTAAAACTGCCTTAACTCATTCGAGCATTTCGAATGCATTAAGATTTTAATCAGATAGGATTAGCATTCATCTCGTCTATTCACGAAAAAAATCACCATCTCTACTGGTCGTTGTTGGTAAAATTATTTGATTTTCACATTGTTCTAATAAGCAAAAACTCGCATTTTTGTTTTATTTTCTTTAGGTACGGTCCCTTTTTTAATTTGACTTTTGCTGCAGAGGAACAATTAAAACTGAAAAATATTGATAACACGCAGAATTTTTTTTTCAACCATATAGGAGTATGATAGTAAAGTTACTGGTTCTACCATTTGACTATTACTAGCTTTTATTATTTTTTTTTAATCGGCCTTGCTCGGGAGTATTTATTTTTTTGGAATAAAGTTATGAAGTTGTAAATTTATACTTGTCTTTGGTTGCTATAATTGATTTGACATTGATCTTTTATCTCAAAACAATAAAAATAAAAACAAAAACATTAATTTGAAAATTTATTTCATTCCAAATGTATATATATATTTTTAAAATTTATTTAAATAAAAAAAAAGTTCTTAAGTAGGTACCTACTTGTATTTTCATTTTTGAAAATATTTTACTATAAATAATAAACAAACCTTCTTCTTTTGAATATGTAATCTGTGGCTAACCAGAGTGGTCCATATAATAAGATAACCCCTAGCAAGTAGTATTTGTACAGCGCCCTTGAGATGATTTTTCACAAAAACGGCGCTGTACAACACGTCAAAGGATTATTATAATCTATGGGCTAACCTAAATAAAGCATAGTGGGTTCAATGTTATTCATACTAATTTTAAAACGTTATAGCAAAATTTTTACATATAGGATTTCATTCAAACTACTTTCTAAACCTTCCCGGAACTAATAAGAACAAACTATTTTTGATCGAAAATCGAGGACAGACAAAAGATAATTCATTTTTACATATAGAGATATACTAAAATACTAGTTTATGTTAGGATATATGATATGTTTTATCTTGTGATAAAACATGTTTGATCTGTATCCTAATTTCATTCAAAATCAACTGTTTTACCTTTATCCAATACCTTTAAATGCAACTCAGAATATGGACATTTGCTGAACATAACTCTCAAAATGAATTGTTGAAAGAAATGTATTTACGTATATTTAAAATAATAATTTAATAAACGCCAAGCAGTATAAGGTATAGGCAGTTCGTAATAATGAAGGCGATATTCGACCCACAGTTCCAAACTATCCCATTTAAGCGCATTTATCAAAACTGTTGAAATCTGTTGAAACACTTGAAAATTAAGGCTGTTGTTCAAACAAATCCCCATAGATTTTTGGGAAACTGTCAGTAAATGCCTACCAAAAAACATCCTACCTATAACACGCCTTAGAAGGTTCCGGGTCATATCCCGGAATTGCTTTCCACCCTGAAATCCTTAAATAGGGAAAAAGGGAGTACGGCGCGTCCAATAATTTCCCGATCGTCCCAAATTCAGATGGCCAGATCCTTATTTACGAGGCTGCATACTGATGACTGGACCGCTTTCCTCTCCTCATTTATCTGTCTTCTATGCAAATTTAAGACAGGCAAAATATTGTAAAGGGAGAACAGTATTGATCGAACCTTTTTCTTATATCGTTTGACGAGTGTAAACGTATCTTGATTTTTATTTCACCGAATATCTTGAAATGTCGTAAATCAAATAAAATTCACATTTTCGCATTTTGTGTTTTTACGCCAAAATTTCTTTACATATGTCAGATTTCTGAGAAGTACGGACAGGATGCTTTTGAATACAGAACTTCTTTCAATCTTCCGCACGCAATGTGCATACAAAATACATTATATTATAAATTTTTGTTAAAGATAATTAAGGAAAGTGAAGGAGGAGGCTATAAAGTTCCCTCTTATGCTCTTGCTAGGGGTTTTTTTTTTAATAAAGTTATGAAGTTGTGAATTCTTGCTTGTCGTTTGGGTGCCATACTTGATTTGACAGAGAAAGTAATGTATTGTAATGACTGTTTCAATCTCCAAATAAAGAAAAAAATAATCGTTCATTTTAAAATTTTATTTCATTCCAAAGATTTATTTTTTTCAAAACATATCTAAATAATGAAGTTCTTAAGTAGGCACCTACTTGTGTTTTCCATTTTGAAAATATTATACCCAAACAAACCTTATTCTTTTGAATATGTAATCTGTGGCTAACCAGAGTGATATATCTATGGGCCAACCTCAATAAAACACGGCGTGTTCAATGTTTTTCACACTAATTTTAAAACGTTATAGCAACAGTTTTACATGTCGTATTTTATTAAAATTACTATATAAACCTTTCCGGCACTAATACAAACAAATTATGCTATTTACAGCGAAACCGATCCAGTAATTTTCGAGAAAATCGAGGACAGACAGACAGAAAAACATTAATTTTTATATGTAAAATGAAGATTTTCAGTTTCTATTTTGTGATTTTTTGTTTTGAAAACTTTATTATATATAAAAAATATTTTAATTCCACATTGGAATGCGTATTACAAAATACCCTTAAATGACAACACGTCCAGCTCTTGACATTTGCAACAAGATTTTATGTGAAATATATTCTTAATAAATTTTTAAATAGTATTTTGACAAAGCTACATTGAACCAGGGAGAAACCAGAAGCAAATACAAAATCACTATCCAATCAGGAAAATTATACAACTTCCTCACATGAAAATAATATTTCTGGAAAACGTTTTTCACTCGAAAATAAGCACATTCTCTCTTAAATAATTGTATCTACCCTTTCATACAAACTAAGAGGCTATAGTTGTTCAACCCTCTCAGCCCACCAGGGGTATGTGGTACGCGTGAAGGAATAAATGGCTAAGGGGTGCGGGTGTAGGACAGTCAAGATATAAACAGGGTGTGACTCCGCCAAGGGTGCACGCCCTTACGATCGTTTCAGGAGGTTATATATCTTAAGAAACGGATCCGTAAATAACCCCTTATCTCGGTACCTACCTGCATAGTACAATTACAAATCTGTTTGATGCATCCCCTGAAGATTTAAACCGACAGAAGTATGCTTTGGACGTGTCTGTGTACCAGAATTAAACTCAATTTTATCATATTTCTGATGAAAATCATCGCACATTCAACAATATACATTTCAATCTTTTCAACAAAGATCAGCAATAGCTGATTTTAACATTTCTACATAGAATTTTTAACCCTAACTGTACCGAACTTCTGTCCCTAATTAATTTGACCATACCTTTGAGATGTATCCGTCGTACAACAAAATTCCATAAGCATAGCTACAAAACAAATGCACCTGCAAATTCGCCAATCAACTGTGCTCCTCATAACTTCAATAATATTTGCCTAAACTCTAAAAAGAAGCATCTTTTCAATGATATAAACTTCCACTTCTCACTCCTACAAACACACTCGCACATACACAACCACTTATACACTATACAGTACACACGTCACCCGGTAATTACTCAATGTACATGAATAAGAATATATGTCTGTCAATAAGACATTTCAAGGAAACATATCTAACATATTTAATTTCTAGAAATTGTTTCTCGCTGTAACCAACGCTGTGTTTGTAGTATCTGTTATAAATAAAAAAAAATCAAATTAACAAAGAATCAATTGCATTGGCCTGCTTGGGAACTAGGGGTCAGACGGTTTTACGTAAATTATTATCAAAAGTTTTATTTTAAATCGATATCGATCACATTTCTAGAGAGCTTCGGCGATACAAAATTAGCACATTTTTTTACTAGAATTTCTAGCTCAGTGTGACTGATTTTAGCTCTCAATATCATTTTTATCGTTAAGTATAGAGATTTTATTTATTAATGTAACTGTCAACAAATTAATTTCATACAAAACTTATTTTTGGATTTGAGGCCAAAATACTCACCTAAACCGAATGATCTTTTTTTTCATCAAAATGTTGAGCATATATCTAGTACGAACTATTTTTTAAAATTAATTTTTAACTAACAAAATAAAGGACATCAAAGAAATCCAATTTTCGTGATTCCAGGGGCAACTTAGCAATTATTTGGGAGCTAAAGGTGAATTAAAAAAAATTTACTTTAAATTTAATTTTAAAAGGTCTATTATGAAAATTTAATGAAATATAAAATTAAAATTAAGAAAGGTTAACACGAATATTTCACTTAGTATTTATTTTGGCGAAAAAAAATGTATCGTGCTTTTTTGGTTAAATGTTAAGTGGGAAAAAATACATAACGCAATCAGTGGTTAAAAATAATTTCTGTAATTGGAGAACGGTTGTGAAATTGAAACCATAATTAGTCCTATAGTGAGAAGTGGGATGGCAACTAATGAGGTGGTCTCCCAATTTTAATTAATATTTTGATGAACATGTGTTTATATGTGAAGACCCAATAGCGACAGCAAATTTTGTTTTTCAATATCTCAAAAGATGACGAAGTTTTGAGCTTTTAAAGCGAACATAATGTAGTACAATTCACAATTCGAATCGCAGTAACATATACTGCCGCGCTTATAATATTTATGGCCGCGCCATTAATTTTATGTACCATGACGTCACGGTCCGACCCAACGAGATCCTCCTAAAATACTTTGACGGCTTATATCGTCGGTACTCTTTTTGTTTTTTAAGTTTTGTCCTCATCATGCTTTAATTGATATGTTACATATATATTAAATTCAGTTGTAGGAGACAACCTCATCGAGATTTAAAAACAGGTGATTGATCTGTACCTTCAGTGGGATAGCCAGTCAATTCATTTATGCAATTGAAAGTCAACATCGAAGGATCTGAAAATCAAGAGATATCCTGCCTTTGTTGCACTTCAGATTTTAGTATTCATATAAGTAAATTAGCAAATGATCCGCCTGAAAACACCTTTCAAATTCAACACATAAACTTGATAGCAACAATTGCAACGAGCTGATGACATATTTCTCTGAACAAGACTTTATTTATTTATTTGTAAGAAACAAAGAGTTTTTAATACAGATTTATATACAAAGGAAGTTTAACAAAAGGTATGCCAACAAAGTTTCTTGTGCTACCAGTGATTAAGTACAGGTATTTTATTAGAAAAAAACATAATAAGAAAGAAGGGGAAAGAGGAAGACAGGATCGGGACAAAAGATGCTCTCGATACATTTTATACTCGTGCATCAATTTATGGTCGTACGTATTATTTCTATTCGATATTTTGAAAGAATGTCGATATTGTAAAATTGTGCTTTATATTGCGCAAAAATACGGGGAATTGGAGAATTTATCCTAAGATTGTATGCGGGAAAATAAAAAAAAATCGGTTTGTCGGGATGGTCTTGATGGTATATGAATGTTTATAAAGTTAGTGAGCTCTGGCGAGTACAGGCTATTATTCATAATTTAAAATAAGATCAAATATTAAACGTCGCGATTGAAGCGTGATGAAATATTTAGTTTCACATACAGAATTACCCCAAGGTTCGAATAGATTCTACTTCAGTGATGATATGTGTATCATTTGAAGTGTAATTAAAATTAATTTTCTTTTAAAAAACGAATTAAATAGTATACTTTGTACTCACCACTTTATTAATATAAATATATCTACATGTTTTGAAAGCGATGCTTTCTTTATAAGGAGTAATACTAAAAATAATAATGTCAAGTACAGAAAAAAGAAAAAAATTAGAACACAATAGACAAATTATAAACATAAAAAAATTGATTATAGTAGGTAAGTAATTAATCAAAAAATTTTAATAAAAAAATAAAATAAAATTGTGAAACATTGAATAACTAATTGTAACACTTTATCTCATGCTATTGCTCGACTCTATCTCAGCATTCGTGGGTGGGTCTGATAGATGAAGTGCGGGAAGGTTGTGATACAGTAAATAAAACCCTAAGGTAGGAAAACATAGTCTTTATTGACTATACAATCCTAATTATCATGGTAGAGGAAGAAAAGAGTGGAGAGTAAGACTAAGTTAAAAAATAACGGATTAAAAGGATAAATGATGGCTCTTGTGGTCATAATCTTCTCCTCCGGCTTCAGGAAAGGCCGCTCCAGCCCGGATGTTCACCGATTCCCACGGTCCATGATGCGAAGTCCATGATGCCTCGACGGAAGCTCCATCCGCCACAGCTTCTTCCGTGAGGTTCAGCCAATAGGATGTATGAATGCTACCATATCATGTGTGGTCCTCGATGCAGCAGCTACTCCTCGCGTCCACACATTACTCCGCAGAGATTCCTCTCCGAAGCACAAGGCACGCGCGGTTAGGTTTTATCACCTACCATTTGGCCATCATTAAACAAAAAAACATACCCACTTCGGGTAATTAATTAGACACTCTCCGGCGTCAAACGAAACAGTCACTTAACATAACTCCTCCTAAAAACTCCCGGCACTGTCCGCCGTGTCAAGTCACCTCCCCGGCCATCTTGTCTTCTTCTGCCGCTTCCTTCCGTCCGATATCTCCCATAGATATTTTCTCCAATCTCTTCCGTAGACAATATCAGTGATGCCTTTTTAAGCGGGGTCAATATTTACGTTACATAATTTATAAAAGAAATTATTTTTAAAAAATATTGGATTATTTATTAAATTTAATTCACGATTAACGATTTTTCCGAATTCTAAAATTTCAAATTTGTCTAATTGAGAACCGGTAGTATTTGTATGGAAATTTTTTAAACCTTTATTTATATCAAATGAATGATTGGTTTCTAAAATATGATTTGCAAATTCAGAATAGTTGTTATTATTTAAACACCTTAGGTGTTCCTTAACTCTAATACTGAAATTTATATTTCTAAGTATTTCCCACGTAAAAATAGTTGCAATCGTTAAAAATTAATTTTTGTACCCCCGATTTATTTAAAATATTATCTTTATCTTTGTTATTTTTTATTTTATTTTTGTTACGCGTGAGTAATAATTTGTAAGATTTTAAAATATTAATAGCTCATTTGTTTAATTTGCAGTACACAAAAAGACGATTGCGGTCTTTACGATCACATATCATATTTTGCAGGGATACACCCTGTAGCATGATTTACTCTGTTGGAGACCGCATAAAGAAATATTTGGTACACACATTTATGTGCGGGCGCCTCTGCCAAGGGCCATAATCTCCAGTGGTTTGATGGCGTGCCAATATTTTTTACGGCCGAATATTACGCTGAAGAAAGGAGATGCGTTTGCGAACCCCAGTAACCGTAAAGATATGCGAAATATCGATATTTACCGAATATCCGAGGGAAAATATATTGCCAACGATGTCGTTGCAAATAACAGAAAACATAAATATTTATTTATTTAATTATATGTACTTAGTACTACGAACAGGAATGCTTTTATATATGGAAGTGAATAAAACAAAGTAACAATATTAACAAAAACTGCTGTTGTACAATAAACGGTGTGCTTTTTTATGGAGTGCGAGTTAAGCTTGTGAAATAATTACAAATAACTTACAGCCGTTCTCCCCAACTTTTTGAATGATCAATCTGAGCCGCCGATCAGTCAAAAGTATTCGCTCTATTTGACTGTGTCCAAACTTTTTTATCTTTGAACTTCCTAAATTGTCTATGAAGGACTGGCCCACTTCTATGGAAAATATAATTGTACCCCTACACGTTCATAGTCAATAAAATGACATCAAAGTAAAAACTTTCGATGTAAAATTAACATAGACGAGTTAATTTTCTATTTATTATGAATACATATTATTTGTCTTAAATATTGTAATACAAACACCAATATTTTGTATTTAAAAACGTATATGTTAAAAATAAAGTGTTAGCTTGACTTTTACTAATGCCGCGAAAACGGAAGTAGACTTTTTTGACGTTTATCTTTCGTACGTTCTTTCAATTTTCAATCAATAATTGTCAATAATATCTTCATCGTCGCTGTCTTCATATTCGCTGTCCATACCCGCTATTGCTATTACATTAAAAATATCTTCATTTTCGCTCTCCATATTCAAAATTTTCATTACAAAATAGGTACAAAAAATAGTTCGCGAAACGAATGACGTTTGACCATAGATATCTATGACATTTAACGTTTACGCTGTCATTTGACACTCTGTTGACACTTTTTATAACTAGTATTTTATCGAGGAGCACTTTAATCCACAGAAATCAATAACATAAGATGATCGCAAGTTTGACTGAGAATTTCGTTGGGAAAGGCGAATTTGTGCATTTGAACAGTGCTGAGGTAAGATTTCGGCTCAGCAGTTGCTCAGTAAGGTTGGGAAGAACTTCCGTTAGACTTGCTTTAAAATAATCTTTTTTAAAAAATCGAGAATTCATCGCCTCGATAAAATATGAAATGTTCTAACTAATAATTTATTTCAAAAGTTGTAAAATCTATGTCTAGACATTTTATAAAGAAATTCAACTGAATTATGTCAGATATTGTTAAAAATATTTCAGTTTTCCCAAAACCATTTTTGTCGTACACATGTTTTTCTTGGCATGATGTGATAGAATTTAATGTGAATTGATATTATTTTCCAGGTGATTTCAGGTTTTCCAGGTTTGAAAACTATGAAAAGTAAAAGAAATTCAAGAATTTGAGTCGTGACAAATTTGGGTTACCAAAAATAGTATTCTAGAAGCATGTGGAACAATGATTTTTCTAAAATATAGGAAATTGCAGGCTGAAACTCCGTTTCTTTTTTATTTATTTATTTTTTAATTAATGTGGACCTTCTAACATAAATACCGATATACAAAAAAAGTTTATTTTCATAGTTAAAATATTTCTCAAAGATTTTTTTTTTAAATCCACGAAAACGGCTGGACTACGAGCTGTAAATAGCGGTGACCACGTGACGTCCCACAAGCGTCACACGATCACACAGAACGAATTTTAACAGAAAGAATTTAGACGCGAACAACCGTGTGATGTCTTTCGAATGGTACCAATGAGACATAATGTTTTAATGAGATGGTTTTTTATTCAATTTTAAATAACGAACACAATCAGATGCGTTTTTTGACCTATATTAATATATTGTACTTTTTAAGCCATAATATTTTTCATTGAAAATCCTTATTGACCGTTTCCTGGAGTGCAAGACTAACAAAGTTTATTTTATAACCCTTTTTATTAAAACATTTGGACATTCTTGACGGCCTCCATGGTCGAGGGGTAAGGCTCTCGACTACGAATCCGGAGGTGGCGCGTTCAAATCCCGGCGTGCGCAAGTAAATTTCATTTAATTAATTTGTGCTGTTCCCAATTACTTCATGTAAAAATAATATGTGGCATATTTGCGCACGTTCCAGAGTGGAAGATACTCTCAGTATCGCCCTGGTGAAATACCACCATTCAGAATTGAAACTTTGCTTGGAGTGGCTTTTAGCCGCGTTTGGTGACCAGATCTGAATAGCCAGGTATTTCCCCACCTTCCTTTTCCCCGTATCCTTCCCCTCCACAATACCTTCAGCCACACAACATTTCCCAATTGGGGATGTCATAGTCTCACTGGCTCCAGACGGTTGGGAGCAGTTGGGACTCTTGTAGGGTATTCATATAAAAAAAACCTTACCCTAATGCCACGTACCCACCCAATAGTGCGCAAATTTTATTTTCCGAAACGTGGATAGGACCGTTGGGAAGCTAAAATTTCTTGAGATCCACTTGCAAGTGTTTTACAAAACATTCATTATCTCAGTTCAATTCGATTTGTTACAGTCTTGTATTCACATCGCGACATATATTTTTTTTTTCCTAGATCCAAGCAAACTGACTAGATCTGAATATCCAGGTAGGTTTCAAATTCCTTCCAGTCCCTTTTTAATATTCTTATCTCATTTTCTTACACCATTAAAATAGTTCCATCATTAGAAGTACAGCAAAACATCACTCTAGCCAAAGGAAATCATCCCGTAACACGACAAAATATCAGGTGAATTAATCATTCAAAGAAGTTGCGGTACCTATCTACAATATTACACAAATAAATAATTCTCAGTCGTAACAACTTACCCCGAATAGCGAACATTTGAATCTTGAGTATGTGTCTGAGCTTTTGATTTACGCCGCCAGAGTTCCGGCGGATGTTGGCGATGCGAACCCGCCGCGGCCTGGAAATTAACATTTCACATTTGTAATGGAACTTTCCAGCAAACGTCAAACCTATCTGATGGCCGTGATACGCTATTGTCGATCGGCCTGCCTCGGGAAATACCGCCTTATCGATTTGAATGATACCCATCATAATGGCGTGATGATTTTCATGCCAAGACGCCATTTTGACACTATTACATGCGGGATATAATCAATCCATGTGCGAGGAAATGAACGTTGACGTAAAAAATTGACGATGTCATCCTGAAATTTGACGTTGCTCTTCCGATGTGTCTGGGTTTGAAGTTTAACTAGCGAAGAGGAAATCGAAACATATTCGTAATCACCACTGAAGACATTCACTGATAGAAACACATTTTGGGCGTGTCTGTGTGCCCGAATAAAACTTCATTTTTACCTATTTTTTTGTGAAAAAACATTTTTTTAAATACCGAAATAATTTCTTAAGCAGATAACATATTTGTTTATTTATTTTCTACTAGCTGATACCCGGCTTCTCTCGTTTTTTTTTCGGAATAAACTTATGAAGTTGTGAATTCTTTCTTGTCGTTTGGGTGCCATAATTGATTTGACAGCGAAAGTAATACCTTGTGACGACTAAGCAATGAAACAATTTTGGAAACTATATATTTCATTCCATACATTTATTTTTTCAAAAGGTATTTAAAAAAATAGTTCTTAAGTAGAGGTACCTACTTGTGTTTTCCATTTTGAAAATATTCTACCTAAACAAATCTTCTTTTGAATATCTAATCTGTGGCTAATCAGGGTGGTATATCTATGGGCTAACCTTAATACAATATGGCCAGTACGATGTTTTTCATTCTAATTTTAAAACGTTATAGCAATAGTTTTACATATTGGATTTCATCTATCATCTATCTAAACCATATCTTCACTAATAAAAACAAACTGCTATCATCGAAACCGGTCAAGTAATTTTTGAGAAAATCGTCGGCAGACAGAAATACAAACATTCAATTTTATATATAGAGATTTACGGACCATTGTCCAAAATATATAATACGAAAAGAGATAAACAAGAGCTACAGAAAAAAAACAGCACATAATACAAGAATGAAGCAATGACAAAAATAGGACAAAAATATTATTTTTGTGGGAACATTCGAGTCAAAGCTTCAACGTGGTTTTGGTAGAGACCATGATTTTAGACATTCTAAATGATAATCTTCGTCGTTTATTTTTGTAAAGCCTGGCATAATTCATGTAGACTGGTGCGAAAATTTTGATGGCCCTGGCTTCAGTTAACAAGTCTCGTTCTTGGCAGTGGAGAAAGGTACCCATAATTAAAAAAAAGTTTTGATTGAGGAAAAGCAATTCATCGTTTCTTAGTCTACGGCAATGAATGTGGTACTGCATGAGTTCCAACTTTTTCTTGAGTCGCTTCCTCATTGCTGAGGATCGTGACCCCCACTCCAATCTCCCTGGTGTACAAAGCTCCTCCACTCCTTGAGATTCTGCGCAGCCTGGAGAGATGTGAACACTGACGTTTCGAGTTGCAACAAATAATGTGATTTAAAAATGCAATTAATTATTTTGAAAATGCAAATGAGATTTCTAATGAAGAATTGTTTATGGTTTTTTTTTTTAATTTCATAATAGAAGTAATCGCCTCTTTCTTGCCCCAAACTCCATGCAGTTAAACGTAGACGCTGTTGTACAGATTCAATATGATGATATGAACAGCATAGATAGGAGACCAAATGACAGCGGCACATTCAATTTGAGTGAATCTAGTGAGCAGATAGGCAATTCTATTGACGAAGCCAAGAAGTCTTTATTATCGACATTATTTACGTGATCACGATGTGATACCAATATAAAAGATTTCATTGGTAAGTCAGAAGTCTTGTGTAGGTCGGTTATTTGGAGCCCACACCAAGTAAAGTATTCCCTCATGTTGGAGAGAGTTAAGAAGAAATTTCTGAGAAGTTTTACTCAGGGAGTACGACTATTGGCTACTACCCGTGGCTTTATCCCACTGACTATCTTTTGGGTATATTCGGAATGAACCATCTAAGGGTCAGAAGCGATGTGCACTTTGATAAACATTTCTCCCAGACTGCTTCGTGGATGGTTTGAAAACTCGGCTATCATGGAGATTCAGCATTCACTTCTAAGTTCCCGACGGTTATCTCCGTTACCGAGAGCATAAACTAGTTTGTCTACAAACCTGGACGACTAATTTGCCAATGATCTTGCCGATGGGGAGAGATATCTTGTTATTGAAAAAAATCAATACCTACATTAATATATTTATCATCAATGAAGCTGATTTTATACGGCAAGCTTTGTTGCTGCGAGTATTATAGTACCTACATATTTTACCTTCGGGGACATTTAGTTATATCCCTCAGCCAACTGCATATCTAAGTATGTCGTATTTTATTACTCGGCTGTAAATCTTCACTTCATACTTCTTCGAGAAATCGGCATTATTGTTAGTGAAAACATTTTATGTAGCGGATTTCCACTCAAGACGCCTGCAAATATAAGTATATCGATTTTGGTTATATGGCCGCATATCCTGTTTGCATACTTGTACAGCAGAAATAATCCTTTAGTAAATCAACTGTAGGAGGGATCAACTGTCGGAGGGATGAACTGTCGGGGGGCCATCTATCGGGGGGCCAATTGTCATGGAACCGAAGATAATATGAATAAATCTCAAATGAAACATGACACAGAAAAGACATAGAAAATAAAAATGTAACAGTCCCATCCAGAACTCAAACCCAGCACTTCTTTGTTTCATCCGGAACCAGCGCTCTACCAACTAAGCTAATGCCACCTTATTGCTTTTCCGTCCTTTTTATCGATATAATATTTCATTTTAAGAACTATTAATATCATCTTCAATTAACTACCATATTTTTGGCTGTTATATTTCTGTATAACTGCAAGATTCTACCCGAATTTATTTGCGATATAGGTAGTGTCTCGGATATAAATACTTATTCAATTCTTCTTCATATGGGACATCTATTGACCCTGTCTTCAAGTATTAAATATTCCAATAAGGTTTAAAAGCTTCGCTAAGTTATTACAATAAAATTTAATAAGATTTTGATTCAATTGAATGTAAACTAGTGAACATCACACTTCTTGGAAATATCCGTACGCTGGAAATGATAATGTGTGTGGTGTAACAGGATATACTCGATAAACTTTAGCCATCGATTCATGAGCTTATTTGAATCATTAGAAGTAAACAATGCAAACGTAATTTTGTTTTCTAGTTTATTTATTTTTTCAATATTTCTTCCACTTATCTCTCTAAACAAGCCTCGGTTTCAACGGATAAATTCTCTCAGAAACATCCTGTATTAAACCACTTAGGAGATATGTTTACAATCACCGTAGAGATAAACGTATAGAAGTGTGTTTTGTTACACGTTGTGGGCGTGTTTGACGTGTCCGAAGTGAGGGAGATTTCTCTTAGCTCTAACCACTGACGTCAGAATTAATAGACTCGCGCTAAGTACGATTTCATCGGCTGGAAGCAAAAGTCACCCATTGGTACGTGACACCCATTTGGTACCAGCTTATTCCACTACCGTCCACGTTTATTTCGCATGACTTTGACTGTGGTAAGCAAATTACAACACATATATAAAAGGGGTCAAACTTATTACTGTAAACAAGTCGAAGCTTTTAAATTAGTTGCTGTTTTACTTAAATTAGCCGCACGCCTAGCTCGCCGCCCCGTCCCTCTTATTTTAGTGTTCTTCCCCTTGCAATCATATCCATAAATCTAAGAAATGCACATATAAATTGCTAAGCTAGGCTAGCCGGTTAGAGCTTACCTAAAGTCACTTATAGAAAAAGTAAAAAAAAAATCACGCATCGGTGCGCAAATGCGTCCACAGCCCGCAACACTGTAAATAACTAAATATGTAAAAAAATGTTAATACCTATTAAAAACGTCTTTTTAAATACGCTTTTTATGGTCATTTTATAAAAATTCTCCAGTGCTAAAAATTATAAATATTTCAAATAAATACCAACTCTTCTTGTGCCACCAATCTTCCAATAAATGAAACACCAATATAAAAAGAGGATAAAATAGGAACTATAAAAATATCATATCTATGCTTAAATTTTCTAATAAAACTGTGTTCATCTGAAGCGACCTGTCAGGTAAGTATGTTTTTGGAATCTATTTGTACATACATTAAAGATTAGGAAGTTATATTTGTACAGCGCCCCTGAGGTGATTTTCACAAAAACGGTGCTATACAAATCATCCAATTATTATTGTTATTGCGTGTTAGGGCATCTCTATTTATTTATCTCTCTGCGCCTCTGACAAACCTTTCGAGGAACTTATTATAAAACTTTTAGAAATAACGATATGACTCGCCAACATATCCAAACACTTCGGGCCAGTTCTGACCTCATAATAACTGTTTATCGGACGTCATATGACATTCGACAAAGCATTTAATTTCGATAATCCCCGTCAAAACCGCCGTCAAAATCCCCGTCAAAATTCCGTTGCAATCCCTGTAAATATTCCCGTCAGATTCGCGTTACAATCCCCGTCAGAGTCCCAGCGAAGTTTTCATCTTCCCGCTGACAGTGGCCAATAATTGAGCCGTAAATTGGTTTTGGAATCGGCCCAGGGAAAACAATTGAAAGTCAGCCCAGACAAAGGCTCGTCTGATGGAAAAACTTTTTTTAGTATTATGGAAATTGGGACATTAATTTATTTTAAGCCTTTTCGACGTGTCGCTTGGCGGGGCGGCATGAAGGGGGGAGGGGGCCGGAAGGCGATTAATTTGTTTCGCAGTGTTGCCAGCAGCGTCTTAATTAGGCAATATTGATGAAAGGCTTTGCGATAATGACGCCAGGTGACACTTTAATGGCGTAAATAAATAAATTAAAGATTTTAATGTCTCTTGACAATATACAGAGATCAAACGGTCTTCGTGGTATTGTGGCTAATGCGCTTAAAATAATTATTTTGAACACAGAATTGTGCGTTTTTATTATAAACTACCTGATGTGTACCCGGTCTTGGTGGGGATTTTATTTTTTTGGAATAAATTTATGAAGTTGTGAATTCGTGCTTGTCGTTTGGGTGCCATAATTGATTTGACAGCGAAAGTAATGTATTGTGACGACTATTGCTATCTCTAAACAACGAAACAAAGAAACATTCGTTTGAAAATTTTATTTCATTCCAAACATTATTTTTTCAAAGTATATCTAAATAATAAGGCTCTTAAGTAGGTACCTACTTGTGTTTACCATTTTGAAAATATTCTATTCAAACAAACCTTCTTCTTTTGAATATATTATCTGTGTCTAATTAGAGTGGTATATCTATGAGCTAACCTCAATACAACATGACGGATTCAATGTTTTTTATATTAATTTGAAAACGTTCTGGCAACATTTAACACATTGGATTTCATTCAAAATAAACCGGTACTAATAAGAACAAACTGTGCTATTTTCAGCGAAACCGGTCTAGTAATTTTCGAGAAAATCGAGGACAGACAGACAGACAAACATTAATTTATATATTAACATAACTTAAATGAAAGATGAAACCGGACAAAGGGACAGAAACTAAAAAGTTTTCAGTCGCATCTGGGACTCGAACCCAGGTCCTCTGCCTATCCGGGGCAACGCTCAACCGACTTAGCTAATGAGACCAATTCATTTTGTGTCATCTTCATCGATATCGTATCTCTAATTCAAGATTTGTGAATATTGTTTTCCTTTTTTTTAATCTCATATTATTGGTAGCTATTTTTATGATGTTTACAAAGTTCTACCCGAACTCAAATGCAAACTTAAACAGTGTCTCGGATTAACATCCGACTTTTTATTTATATGAGACATCTACTGAATTTTTAGTTTCTGTCCTTTTGTCTGGTTTCATTTTTCATTTAAGTTATGTTAATATTATTTTCTTCAATGATTAAATATTACGTTTGAGGTTATCTGTCTTAGATGTGTTCGGCGGTGTGTAGTGTACTATGATACTTACCAATACTCACCAGAACGCTTACGTTAATGATTGTCGCGGAGATATTAAATGAAAGACAGGTTCACTATTTGTTTGATTTATTTCTCACGCGTACAAAAATCAGAAGGAATATTTAAAAGACTAGAAGTGATGCATTATGCAAATCTACAAGTTACTAGCCAGTTTGACAACACGACCGGATCAGCAGGGAGCAGAAAAGTGAATGATTCTCTTGTTCTGTGGATAACAGAAAGTCGGCCGGTTGACATTTGAATGAAGGGTTACCATAAGAAAAAATAAACTTTGTGGCTAATAAATTGCTTGCATATTACATACCTTCCGCCCAGTTTCTTAAACGACTTAAAATTACATAATCTTAAAGTATGGATGTAATACTAATACATATTCTTACAATTATCTTTGATGTAGATCAATAAGTATATACTCCAAATTGCTTATTGTTGATTAATATAAATCAAAGATAATTGTGTTACATTTGCATATTGTAAATAAACTAAAAATAATTACATTCGACATTTTTTCATTAAGACTTATTTTAAATATGTAACATCACTTTACAAGTCATCTTAAATTGTATTAATAGTATAAATAATAAATACTTAAGCTACCTTCTAAATAAACATTTTGCTTTTAGCAAATAAAGGAGTCAAGTGACTTACGATTAAATACAAGTCGTTATTTCAGACAACTTAAGCTTGATTAAAATCTACATATATATATAGTAAGTATAATACAGGATTTTTATATTATTCAACAAAGTGATTTCCCTATCACTGGAATAAAAAGAAAATTATTATTAAACTTAAGCTTAAAATCTAAATGTTTTTAATTTATGCTTATGACAAAAATATAAAGTTGTGTTCATGAAATTTGAGTCTTATTTTGAGTGTTTATTTCTAACTTATCGTTATTGTGGTTGTATAGTATTATCATTTTTCATGAACGAACAAGAGTATATTTTGTACGATTACTTACCTATGCTTCGGTAAGATAATGAATATATCAGTACATAATAATTTTAGTAATAACCTTTTAACATGTGTTATGTTGATTATATGGTCAGCATAACACATGTTATCATGTTCTTTAGGTAACAGATATTTTTATGCTATTATATTTATATATGATACATTTTCTATATTTAGTGTAAGATTTTGTGTAATGTTTAAATTACTATAGCTAGTTGAATGGTTTGTTTAATTTACCCTTTCATTTTCTTACAATTAGTTACATGGTGAACATGTTTTTAAAGATGAAAAACTTTTCAGTATTACAACGGTTCATCTCGTCGATGACCGTGATGCATTTCTTTCTACATAGTGTTTCTGCGCTATGTTTTGAGAAAAAAAAAATTGTATACAACAGTACTAGAGTTCAAAATTTATACAAAAATTGTAGACTTTAGTATCAGTAATTTTAAAAAAATATACATGGTTAGCTATGTCTTGAATATGATATTTAGGCATTATTTTTTAAATTTCTTGTAACCTCTTTGAGATTAATATGGTTTTTTGTAGAAAGAAAATAATTAATTTAATTTGCCAATTTAATTGCATTACGACAGGTATCTGTCGGGAAAATGTACTCTGCGACCAGATCTTGTTCTCTTGATTTCTGGGAGTGGTTCCTGGACAGATGCGTAAGCTGGCACGTTATCTTCTACAGGTATGAGCAGGTTTCAGTCGGTCTATGGAGACACGTTTAGGCTTTCCTTTTATGCTGATGACGAATGTCTTCTCATCGCGTTCTTCTACCTTGTAGGGGCCTTCATAAGGGTTTTGAAGGGGTTTTCTTCCACCGTCTGTTCTGAGAAAGACGTGGGTAGTTTGAGGTAAGTCTTTATGCACAAAGCACTTTCTTGATCCATGAGCGCTGGCAGGTGTTGGCTTTATATTTTCAAATTTCCTCTGCAAGCGACCGACGTATGTATCAGGATCTTCTCTAGGCGTTTCGGTGAAGAAATCGCTAGGCAGTCTCAATGTTCTACCGTACGTGAGTTCAGCAGGGGAACATTTTAGGTCTTCACGAACTGTGGATCTCAATCCGAGCAGAATTAGTGGGAGATATTCCAACCAGTTCGGCTCGCCGCTTGCCATAAGAGAGGCTTTCAGAGTACGATGCCATCTCTCTATTAAGCCATTGGCCTGTGGGTGATAAGCGGTGGTTCTTGTATGTTTGATCCCAAATTTATCTGTTAGCTTCTTAAATAAGAAGCTCTCGAACTGACGTCCCTGGTCTGTAGTAATCGTCTCCGGGGTACCGTGACGAGTTATCCAGTGGTTCATCAGTGCGGTTGCTACTGTTTCAGCAGACATGTCCTTTAGTGGTACAGCTTCAGGCCAGCGGGTGAATCTGTCGATCATCGTCAACAGGTATTGGTAACCGTTGCATGCTGTAAGAGGGCCAACTAAATCAATATGAAGATTGCGGAAGCGGTCTTCTGGTAAAACTTATGTCGATAGTGGAGCTGCTGTATGTTGTGTGACTTTCGCTTTCTGGCAAGGGATACATTGTTTTACGAAGTTTTTTATATCTTTCGCCATGTTGGGCCAAACAAACCTCAACTTTATTGTCTTCGTTGTCCCTTGAATGCCTGGGTGACAGACATTGTGAACACTTTTAATTACCTCTGTTCGCATGGAAGCTGGACCAAAAGGTCTGACATGGCCAGTTGATATGTCACACCATAGTGATCTGTCAGTGCCGGGTATCACCATTTGACGCAGGGAGAGGCCGGTGTCATCTTTTGCCTTAATACATTCGTCGTTTTGACACTGCGCTTCTGCCATCTTCCCATAGTCAATTGTAGTAGGACAGTTTATCTCTTCAATGCGAGATAGGGTGTCAGCTACTATATTTTGGAGTCCAGAGATGTGTCTAATATCAGTTGAAAACTGTGCAATGTAATCCAACTGTCTTTCTTGAAGTGGAGAGCTAGAGGCTCGTTTCTTGCTAAAGGCAAAGGTGATTGGCTTGTGGTCCGTGTACAATATAAAATTACGTCCTTCAACGTTGTTGCGAAAGTACTTCACGGCTTCATATACACCTGTTAGTTCGCGGTCGAATGTACTGTAATTTCGCTGAGCTGGTGTGAATTTTTTAGAAAAAAATCCAAGTGGTTCCCATGTGTCGCCGTTGGACTGTTGTAAAGACGCTCCAATTGCTATGTCACTAGCGTCTACCATTATAGCGATCTTCGCGTCGGACTTCGGGTGAGCTAGCAGTGCGGCATTAGCTAGGTGATTTTTACAGTCATTGAAAGCCTTCGTTAATTCAACGTTCCATGTAAGTGTTCTCTTATCGTTTTTCTTGTATCCAGCGATGCAATCGAACAACTTAGCTTGAGTTTCGATAGCTTTAGGTAGGAACTTTCG